>JAGKTI010007053.1:0-38339 GCA_018397915.1 Birgus latro
AACCGATGGAGCAAGAGGCTGATTGACTGGACACCAAGAGATTGTAAGCGTAGCAGAAAAAGGCCAGATAGGAGCTAGAGAGATGAGATAGAGAAATTTGAAGGGAAAACGTGGCAAACATTGGCTCAGTCAAGGAATTCGTGGAAAAGGTTGGAAGAAGCCTTTGTTCAGTAGTGGACTTGTAATGGCTGATGATGATGATGATGAAAACCAGATTTCTTCATTCTGATTAAAACCATCATCTATAGTAATATAGATTCACAAAACACCCATAATATTTCGTCATAAGCAGTAACAAAATCATACACAACACTACAATGTCACCAAGATATTCACTAAGTTTCCTCAGAGCCAACAGAACTATCATTTAATACCAGATTTTCAAGATATTACCCATCAAATTGTATTAACCACCATACTGAAAACTTCCAAACAAGTTAGTAAACTACTGGGCAAGACTCCGAACCTTCTTTACCCCTGCACAGTTGTTGACTTCATACACGGGTTTTATTCATCCCTGTTTAGAGTGCAACTGTCATGTGTGTGGAGGCTCCCCACATACAGCGCTTCTCAGTAGGGTGGCGTCAAAGGCTTTTCGTCTCATTAACTCTCCTCCTCTTACTTGCTTCCTTCAGCCTCTGTCTCTTCGCCGCACTGTTGCATCTTTATCTCTTTTCTTTCGTTACTTCAATGGTCACTGCTCCTCTGAACTGTCTGATTGCATCCCTCCACCTCTACGACGGGCACGTAGCACCCGTCTAGCAACATACTCTCATCCCTTTTCTGCCCAACTCTCTAATGCAAGAGTTAACCGTTACTCCCAGTCCTTCATTTATGCAACTGGTCAACTCTGGAACTGTCTTCCTCTGTCTGTATTCTCTACTTCCTATGATCTCCAGTCTTTCAAACGCAGTGTGTCCAGGCATCTCGAAATGATTGGATCTTGAATTTGGCTCTCTTTTGTATTGTTTTTGTTTTTTCTTGGAAGGAACAGTATGTGGGCCCATGGCCTTTGGTTCCTTCTTCCTTGCATAAATAATAATAATAATAATAATAATAATAACAGTATTAATAGAAACATGAAAAAAATATAAATACATATAAACGAGTGTAACTCCTTAAAGTTTAGGACTAAAAATAATTCATTATTGCTCTCTTTAGATGATTTTGTTCATCTTAAGGAGATATTCAGCGAGCTGGGGAGGTCATATTTCCTTAACCTCTCAAAAGTGGTTGTCGTTTCTAAGTTGAATTACCCCCTAACCACTTGAAGGAATTGGCAAAAAAAAAAAAAAAAAAAAGGCCTCGTACTGAGAGGATTTAGAAGGCCTGTGGCTTGGGTCAGAGGAGACGACGTGCTTCAGAATGTTCCTTCCGGATTTGAAAAGTTCTGACAGTAACGGTAACCAGTTTTTCACAATCTGACACTAAAAGTAAACTATTCTTTCGGGTCTGATGATAAATGTATACTATTCTCTAAAGCTGTGGCACTAAAAGTAACCTAATATTTCAGGAGTGACTCTTCAGGTAAACTATATTTTAAGTTCCGACTCTAAATGTAACTACTGTTTGATGTTCTGACAATAATGGTAAACTATTCTTTAAAGTTCCGACACTAAAGGAAATCTATCTTTCACGATCTGGCCATCCATCCATCATCCAATCCTATGTCGCCCCATGAGAAGAGTAAGAGCCCGGGGCTAGGCAAGTTGGTCCTGACATTTAAGATGAGAGTGACCAGCCTCACTCATCCTTGAGTGCCATTACGTGAGCAATAAACCCCAACAACTCCTTGGATATAAACCTGCACAGGCTCAATCCGACTGGAGCGCCGTAATTACTCACTAAACCACCAGGAGCCAAAATTTGGTTATATGGTTAGCACCCCAACGTAGTAAATGGTTTCCTGCTGTACAGGAAACCATTTGGCTTGTCACTCAGTGTAGAGGCACCCATAGGCAGAAGGAAGAGGAAAGAATGAAGGAAAGAATGAATGGAATGGAATAAATGAAAATATGACATGGCGGCGCAACAGCAGAGGTCATATGCCGCCGAACACAAACAATAAAAAAAAAGTCAATATACAAAAGAAAACACAATAAAAAGCAAAGAGGAAATCCATGCATAAAAGGAGCCAACAGTATAAGAGAAACACGATAAAAAGCAAAGAGAAAAACGATGCATAAAACATACCAACAGTATAAATGAAACAACCAAAACTAAAAACTTGGTGGAAAGATAGAGGTTAAAACGAAAACATTATCATTAAAACACAAGCTAAAATATGGTAAAGCTCTACACCTTGTGGAGAAGGCGAGAACGCAACACAAAGGAGAAGGTGCCTCCCCTCATACCACAAGCATCTTCCCCAAGCACCGAGGAGAGAAGGTAAGATCCGTTGTCGGCCCGGCACTTGGAAAGGTACCACCGACGAAGGTCTCCAAGACTTGGGGCATTCGAAAAGGAGATGCCGCACAGTCAAAGGAACCATACAATCATCACAATAGAGAGGGGACGCCCTCTCCATTAAAAAACCATGAGTCAGACTAGTGTGGCCAATCTTGAGACGGGCCAAAGCTATTTCCCACTGTCGGGACAATCCCACATATCTCTCATCACCCAGGGTCCAACGAATGCTGAGGAGTTTGTTCGCCCCTGCTGCATCCCACCTTCTCTGCCAGGAGAAATGGACAGCCTCCGCAGTGGCTGCACACAAATCCTCGGATGGGACACGGTAATGAGGAGAGGAAGGGCGAGAGGCAGCAGCTTTAGCTAGAGAGTCAGAATGCTCATTGCCCACGATACCCACATGGGCAGGGACCCAACAGTGTTGCACAGAGTATCCTCGCCTACATAATAAGCAGAGCCACCGCAAGACAGCTAGGACTGGGGGATGTGATGGGAAGTCACGAGACAAAGCTTGCAGGGCATTGGCTGAGTCACTAAAAATGGTAAAAGAAGGAAAACTAAAAATCAATTCAATTGCAACTAATATGACAGTAAGTTCAGCGGTAAAAACAGATGCAGAAGGAGGGAGACTCCCACCACGGCTAAAATCACGAAAAATGACACCAAAGCCTGTCCCCACACGGGATTTTGAGCCAGCATTATATACAGGGATCGAGTCTCTGTGAGCAAAGGCATGTTATAGCAAATAAGACAAAGCTGCCTGTGAGGAAAGATAGGCCTTCCTCTCAGGGAAATTATCACATGGGTGTATCTCTGGGAGAACCAAGGGAACCACTCGGGGGACACGCACAGGGCAAACGGGGTGGGGGGGGGGGACTGGATACCCAACTCCCCCATGGCAGCCCTCTCTCTGTACCCAAATGAGTGCGGATAGTGAAGGTGGGCGTCATAAAAGGAGTGAAGAGCTACCTCAGAATAGCCTTGCAACTCAGTGAAGCTGGAAGATGGTGAAGGCGATGCCAACATTGCACCATTAAGGACTGCCAGTGGAGATCGAGTGGTGGTTCGCTTCCATCAACCAACAGACTTGCAATCAGGGAAGACCAGAAAGCCCCAGTTGACAGACGGATCCTAGAATGGAAGACCGAATTTAGTGGCCGCAGCCATGCCTTAGTAGCAGAAGAGTATATCACACTCCCATAGTCCAATTTGCTTCTTATTAATGCACGGTATAGTCAGAGCAGGGTGGTTCTGTCAGCGTCCCAAGACAAGTGAGATAGGGTCCGTAGGGGAGACAGGGCATGGAGGCTTGATAGTCATAATGAACGGATATGAGGTACCCAGGTCAGTCACCTGTCAAAAACTAGGCCTAGAAACCTTGTTTCATCCACACATCGCACCCTGTGGCCATATAACTGGAGGTCTGAGTCAGGGTGAACTCCTCTCAAGCGGCAGAAATGCAAGGTCTCCGTCTTTGCTGGAGAGAAATGGAAGCCGTGCATGGTGGCCCACCGATAGACCCTGTCTAGAGCGAGCTGCATGCGACGTTCAGCCACATACATTCTGGAGGCAGCATACCATAAAGCCAAATCATCGACATACAGTAAGGTCGACACACCTTCCAGAATAGAGGACACAATACCGTCCAATGCTATAGCAAAAAGGGTCACACTGAGGACACTTCCTTGAGGTACCCCTTCCTCCTGAGGGTACGAAGGAGACAGGGTGACACCAACCCTAACCCTGAATGAATGGTCATGCAGAAAATTTAATATAAATAGGGGTAGCCTGTCATGTAAACCAAAAGAATGGAGATGTTGGAAGACACCAAACCACCATGTAGTATCATATGCCTTTTCTAGGTCAAAGAAAATGCACACCAGATGATGTTGTCTGACAAAAGCATCACATGCTGCAGCCTCAAGACGGACAAGTGCATCTGTTGTTGACCGACATTTTCGAAAACCAGTACGTGTTGACCATTTTCTCAAATAATCTGCACAGGATGCTAAAGCAACTGGCCAATACTCCAAGGGATTGTAACCTGTCTTCCCTGGCTTCTGGAATGGAAGGACAAGAGCCTCACACTAAAAGGTGGGATGAGAAGATTCCCTCCAGATTTTATTAAAAGGCTGAGGAGAAAAGACAGTGCATCATCATTCAGGTATTGAAGCATCACATAGGGTATATCATCCGACCCTGGTGAGGTGTCATGACAGAGGATAAGGGCAGATTGTAGTTCGCAATATGAGAAAGGAAGGTTGTAAGTCTCCACATTCCCTGAACGGAAGTCTGGCACCCTTGCCTCCTCTATCTCCCGTTGTCTGGTAAAAATCAGTGAGCTAGTATCTCTTTGGCTGACCGCTGCAAAGGCAGATGCAAAAATATCAGCCACAGCTGCAGGGTCACCAACAGGCTCACCATTAGACATCAGCGCGGGGGACCTGCTTTGAGTGAATTTTCCAGAGATCTTTCGCACCATCTTCCACACCTGAGACACTGGCGTCTTTGAGTTCACAGATGACACATAAGCCATCCAAGAGTCCTAGCTTGTTTGAGTACCAGACAAAGCCTTAGCCCGCACCCTTCTGAACTCGACAAGATAATGCTCTGTCCTGCATCTACGATAATGGGAGAATGCTAACTTCTTATTATGTTCAGCAACACTGCAATCCTCATTCCACCATGGGACAGGTTGATAGCAATATGTGCCAGAGGTTTTCGGAACACCATGTAGGGCAGCAGAATGCAGAACGGAGGTAAAGAACGAAACACCCACATCAATATGCGGAAAGTCTTCAACTGATACATCAATAGAAATCAGAGAAGAGAAAAGGGACCAGTCTGCCTTGTCCAATCTCCACCTCGGTACACGGGGACAGGAACTAGAGACTGCTGCAGTAAGGAGGATGGGAAATGATCAATTCCATGGAGATCTTCCATAACCTCCCAGGTAAAGACCAGGAGATAGTCAGGAGAGCAGACAGAGAGGCCAATTGCTGTAAATGAGCTCCATCCTCTCCATATGGCCAAAGCACCTCAATGTGTTTCTCCCAACACTTCCTATCACATCAACATGCACACCACAATGCTCCTTTACTGCCTCATTTGTCAGTTTGTCTCTTCATGTAACTCCACATGGTTCTCTCAAGTAACTCATATCCACTGCTCTCACTCTTTACTTATGTCCCTCCAACAAGGTCCAAGCTTCACTTCCATACGTTAGAGTTGGTATCTCAATACTGTCATGCAGCAACTTTTTTACTTCCATGCTCTCATTAAGTACTGCTCACCCAAAAAAGGCTAGTTCAGAATACCGAATTCAAATGTAAAGAAATATGTTCCAAATTTAGTATAAATCAGTTAATTAAAAAGAAATTACACAAACTTTTCTGAAGCCACAGAGCAGTGAATCATCATGTACAGTACATTACTAATGTCCCCTCCAGATTATTTTGTTCAGCTTAGAACAAACCCTTTGTACTGAAGGGGTTAATAAAAGCCAGACATGAGCTCTCTGATTTTAAGAATCACCTTATGCTACATAAAAGCATCTGTAGGTAACAATAATATGAAAATATGCCAGAGGAGTGAAAGGACCTTCAACATGAGAAGGAAGAGGACAACAAGCATAGAAGTGAACAACATCTTTATTTCAAACGTTTCAACAGTCAAAATGTCACCACCAGTGATCTAAAAGGAAAAAAAAAAATGCATGTAAAAACACTGAAAATCAATCACAATATTTTGCAAGTGAAAAAAACACACACAGACGCAAACTCTAAAACTCTAAACATAAAAAAAATTAAAGAGGGAGAGAAAGGGAAGGGAATGGGTGCTATAACAAGTTGGGTAACATTAAGAGGTAGGCTACTGCAGACATAGTGTTATTCTGAGATGGGTCATGGGTCTTAACCCCCACACGCCGTGCATAATTTACCGCAGTCATCACCTCATTACAGGCAATTTCTCAGAAACTGCTGAAAAATGCTTGTTTGCAAACCTTAATGTCTCGGAAAGTATAGCACTTAAGGAAACGAATTAACGAACATTTTACTCATCGACTCTTCCTCATGGGAATGAAAGTATCCCCAGGTCTCTAGGTCGTTGCGTTAACGAGTAATGACGTGAGGAAGACAACTAATTTTCGCCGTGATAACGACGCAAGAGCAGGACGTATTT
The DNA here is from genome assembly GCA_018397915.1 of Birgus latro. Lineage (NCBI taxonomy): Eukaryota > Metazoa > Arthropoda > Malacostraca > Decapoda > Coenobitidae > Birgus > Birgus latro. The sequence continues at coordinate 6,592 of JAGKTI010007053.1, forward strand.
GTGCGTCTGCACATGGTGCCGACTATGACTTTGCTCTCAGTGAGATAACTTACTCCGCGACTACATAAACTAGACACTGTTGCATCCAAGGCGTGCCTACGGCACTATCACTGAGCCCTTTTCTAGTATCCTTGGAAAGAGGCTTAGCAGGAGCAGATGATGCAACTGGCTGCTGGCTGTACAGGGGGAATCAGACAAAGAACCTGAAGAAAGCATTTACACCTGGCAAAGGCACGGGACAGACTGACTCACACCTGTGTGGTATAGAGGAACTCTCTCCCTACCCTTTGGTGGCTAGATGAAATGACGGCCTGTTCAAACATTGGCTGGTAGACACGTGTGTGTATAGCCACTTCCCGGCAGCCCCATAGCAGCCTGATTGTGACGTGTACTCACATTACCCAGTGGATAGGGTATATTTTGATTCTAGCGATCATACGTTACTGCTTGATGAACAAGGAATTATAAGACTCTTTTTTAAATATATCACAAGATTCACAATGGTCTTATGCTGCTGAGTGAGGTTGGGGAACTGAGTCTTCAGCCTGTCATGCTCGACTGACCCATATGTTTGTCTGTCCTAACCTTGAAAGTACGTATTGTGCTACCAATATACAAGGCCTGGCAACCTGGGCAAGTGAAACAATAGAAGACAGACGAACTTAAGTCGATCGGAATAGGAACTTTGATGTGAAACAATGAACCGTTTTTTTTTTTTATATAATTTAGTATAAAGTCAATTTGAGGATAAAATTTAGCAAGACTGTGAATTAAACGGTCTTTTATTTAAGCCAAAACATCACCCAATATAGTAAACTAAGATAAAATATCTCTTTACTGGCAGTAATGGTTGCTTAGAAAATTCCTTACATGACGATAGAAAAAGTTATCACTATAGCCATTATTTACAAAATACTTTCCTAGGAAACAAATATCATCAAGGAACAGAGAATATGTAGATGAGAGAGAAAATACTTTATGTAACAAGGTCTTAACAGCATTGATTTTGAACATTATACAACAATAACTGAAAAATATGCAACCCAACCCTGACAAAGTAGGCTTACGGAACACAAAACACAAGAATTTACCATTATTTTTCTTAACCATGATAAGTAAAAATGGCAGACATCAGTTGGACTCTGTTTCAATCGTAAACTGTGTGTTTTCATAACGAGTGTTAATATAGTGCAAAAAATCCTGAGCATGGCCTTTATCTCTAAATATGACAAATATATCATCGACATACCTTCGGTGTATCCATGGTTTAGTATTTCTGGGACAATCTCTTAGTCATAATTTCTCAAAATAACATAAAAAGATGTTGGCAAAAGTAGGTCCAAGGGGTGATCCCATAGCAACTCCATTCATTTGTTCAGTATTGAAAATGAACAAACCATCCTTCAAAAGGGTCAAAAGTTCTTTGAATACATTTTTTGTCATTCCCCTGAAGAGTTGAATGTTTTTGTAGAGCATTCTCAAAGTTATGTTTATAGTTTCATCTATGGGAAATGTCACGCTAGAGATCTTTTAGTCTAGTGGGGTTCTTCTAAAATGGGAGGAACACCAAAGCAGGCTTCAACACGCCTTAAGAGTACAGGGTAGACACAGATTTTCCAGATGGCAAGACAAAAGACTTACTATTGCACAAGCCATTATACACAACCTTTCCTCCAGTATCGTGAGATTTGTATACAAGAAATGGTCAGCTGGGACGAATATTAATTGGGATGGGAGATCTGGAGAGGGCACCTCATATATAACACTGACACCCATCACAAGGACCTGTCTGGAAAAGAATGGGGCCGGATTTTGTCTCTAAGTCTGTAGGAGTTGCTATGGTGTAGTGAATTACTTGAGGTAGGACCAAGGGGAAGATAGACTACGACTCTGACTCCGGCAGAGTGGTGACCCAATATCTTGCTCTCTTTCTCAGCTTGGGGATAGACTAGTGTGATCTGTATGCAGAGTGGATCTAGCAAAGAAGCTAGAAGGGACCCGAGATAGCCGGGGATTCCTTTTCCTGGGGTAGAACGGTGCACTTTATGTCTGTGAGGGAATGTGTGTGTGTGTGTGGGGAGGGGTCTGACTCCAGCGTCAGCATCACGTTGGGGAAGCCTACCAGACTCCGGGGAGTGTTTGGTCTGGAACTCCTTCTGCGTTACCATGCCACCTCTAGCAAACACGTTTGTGCCGCACCTAGCAAGCACACTGGAACACTTACTCCTTCTGCGTTGCCAAGCTTGGTTGTGCAGCCTCTAGCAGGCACCAAGCCGACGAGATCCCATCATCAGTGGTACTCATGGCACGGGCTGTGGTGAGGGCTGGATGGTATCACCAGGCTAGAGGGTCTTCCGGGAGCTGCGTGCATGGGCTTCTTGTGTCCTTCTGGTTCTGACACTCGTACTGTGACTATACGTCTTCCCATTGTCATCATTGTCCCTGATATTTTACCCTCTCTGCCGTCTTTTAAGCCAGGTCCCCATGGCAGGAGGTAGAATATTTGTTCTTGGTCGGTGACGGTGATTGGTTTGAGGTCTTTGGGGAGGTGGTGCCAGGATATTGACCGTTCGTCGGGTTCCCTGGTGGGGTCCCTGACGAAGATCAGAGAGTTGGAGCGAAGGTAACTGGCGAGTAGGTGCAGTAGATGGTGTGGTTTCTGGATCCTCATTAGTCATCCATCTTGGAAGATCCAAAACGCATAGTGGACGAACGTGCTGACTTGGGATGGGTGTGGTTGGAGAAGGGAGATGGTGGCAGTGGTGGTGGTGGTGGTTGCAAGGGTGGTAAGAACACAGATGGTGACCTTTGACCTGGGGGCAGGTTTGAAGTAAGTCAGTGCTGTTACAACAGTACTGTTGGTAGGGTTGTAGATGGAAGTACGGTTGGATGAGTAGGATTTTGTGTTTGTGAGGGATCTGATTTTGGGACACTGTGGCATTGTATGTGGAGTGGAGTTGGTAACTGGTGTTGTAGGAGGTGCAGGGGGTAGTGTCACATGGTTTGATGGCAGTGAGGGGGGGCTATATCTATTTGATGATCGTGACTGCTGGCCTGATCTAGTACAGACCGGAATACAACTCCTCCTGTTAACCAGGTGTGAGAAAGAAGATGTGGAGCTGGTGGCTGACTTAGTGTTGTGGGCGATGTGTAAGAAGACAGGGAGAGTTGTGGGGTTGGTGGGGATGAGTGTGGGGTGATATTGTTGGTGAGAGATGAGTGAAAACATCTGGGTGAAAGCACAGGGCGGGGTGGAGTGGTAGTGGGTTGGGAAGGGGATGAAGCTGACTGGGAGGTGTTTGCCGAGGGAGGCACAGGGGGTGGTGGTGGGGAGCACAGGGCTTATGATCTGGTTGGTGATGGTGTGAATGACGGTTGTGGGCTGGGGGTTCGTGAGACAAGAGAGCTGGTTGGTCGTGAGATGGAGGAGGGATGTGAGTGATGTGATTGTGAAGAAATATTCCTTCCCTAGGGTGCAGGCCCAGCAGGCCTCAATCACCTGTCAGGTGATGGTTGATGGGTGTGGTGTCAAGTAGACATCCCTGAATGTTTGGTGTAGCTTCTGTTTTCGGAGATGAACACTATTCCCGTAGTGCAGATGGGCCACGACGCCCTCGACCTCCACGGGGTCGCTGATGATGTTGCTGGAGGGGGTGTAAAGGTGGCCCCCTATTTGCTCTAGATTGTTGAACATGTTGAAAGGAATCCACTCCGTTTCAGTTTAGTTTCCATTGCCACATTAAGGTGTTCTCTGGTGTATTGCTCCTGTTTCCTGTAGTTCAGTGAGCAACTTAAGGGAAAGCTTTGACAAGGCGTCTGCATTGGTGTGACCAGGGATGATTGCCGGGGAAAAAAAAAAGTGAATGATGGGCCTAGGTACTCGGTGGAACACAGACTTGGTGTGTTGGGGCTGGATGGTGGTTGTCTTTTCAGTGACGGCCTGCACAGTATGCAGGCTGGGCACGTGATCTTTGGCCCCAAACTAGAAATGCAGTCTATCATGGCTCCCAGCTTTTGTAGTATGTCGAACCCAAGATAACCGTCGTATGCTGTACACCTCGAGTCGAACACAATGAATGGGTGATTAATGTAGACCAATGGCTCTAGGGTGGTTACCAATAGTGGAAGGGTTCCGCCCTTCAGGGCCATGGGCTTCTCCCCTGTACCAGTGAGGTCGGTGGACGAGGCCTATAAGGTTTTGAAGGCTGCCTGATTCTGTTAGTAGAATGTGTGTACAGGCAGGAACATGCAGCACCAGTATCCACTAGGAGCCGCACTGGGACTCTATGGAGTTTGATTTTCATACAGATTGGCGTTTTGAGTTTGGCTTTACTTGCCCCCGCCAGGGCCAGAGCTGATGGGGGGAATCGATAGCTTTTAGCAGTTTTACCACTTTTAAGGCTGCTCACAAGATTTTCAAATGATTAGAAATATCTATTGAAACAAGGGTTAAACACTGGGAGATAAAAATCTAAGCCAAAGGATATTAAGAACCGCTCCCTTTTTGTTAAAGTTAAAATTGCTAATGGCTATCGATTTGATTCGGTTGTTAAAAGTCTACGCCACATAGCTCCTGCAACTTTCTACGGTTTTAAGCCTGCAACAGTGTTCTCTTCCATAATAACTAGGTCAGATCTTTAGTTACTGAAGACCTTGGAAACAAAAAAATCTGGTTGTATGTTGTCCCAACAAAGGAAAGGGAGTCGTCCTTGCGAACAATTCTGATTATATCCTTAACCCATCACGTCCCGACCAATTTCCAACCTACGATACAACAAAATCCCAAGCATTTTTGGAAAATATTTTTATTGGCCCAAACCTTCGCTTTTGGTGAGGAACATCGAAATTCATAGAGAAATCGCGATCCTGTGCTTAAAACTGTTGATACAGGTGTCATGCAACCTTATGTTTTCCTTCTTTTTCAGGGTACCTGGCTAAAGAAAACGAACTATGGAAGGGTTAACTAATTCAAGCCACTTTAATTAACGTACTTATTTATGTATTTGGTACGAATTTATGTGTAGTAACACACTATATTGATTTTAACACATTTATATAGACAGTAGAAACATTGTTCAGTCACCAAACACATTCACATATGGCACCTTCCTTTATGACATTACCACCTCCTCACTTCTGTTTGTTTCTTGCTCTAGCTTCTTTATTTCTTTGTCCTCCACCTCAGGAATCACTTTCACCGTGAATTTCGTCATTGGAGAGACAGTGGAGCAACATACCTCTACTGGCCAGATAACTGCTAACAGGTGAATTGACAAGTGTGGGGGTGAGGGGGGGTTAGGTTGGGCAAGGCAGTATCCCCGATTGACAGCAGGTAGAGGAAGGTCTCCCACATATACCTACTAAAAATTACCCATGAAACTTGAAAACTGTGCAAATTATGACCCTTGCAATTGCGCAACATACCCATACGTTGATGGGAGTAGCTGTGACAAAACATCGCGACGTACCCATAAGTCGATGGGATTCCTTGGGTTAAAATGAGAAAAATATTAAATGTCCACTAAATTTACTAAACTACAGTTCTCTGAAATTGTCACTTTGTCGATGAAATTAGAAGATAACCTGACAAAATTCATCAATAAGTTAAATTCCCTTCATGTTATTTCTTTTGAAGATTAATAATCTTTGAAATCTTTGGGGTTGACTACTTCCACATTATATGATCAACCTAAGGTACATAAATCATCAGTTCCCCTCCGTCCCATCATGGCTACTTACAATACTGCTTCATTTAAATAAACTAAATTTCTTGCCCCAATTCTGAATGTCCTAGCCACCAATGAGTTCTGAGCGAAGAACTCTTACAAGTTTGCAGTTTCCCTGTCTAAAATTAATATATCTGACTCTTATTTTATGTACAGTTTTGATATTACCTCCATGCTTACTAATATTCCTAAAATACCCGGGACAACGACGATAATGAGAAAACGCATAGCCACTGTATGAATGTCAAAACCAGAAGCATGCAAGAAGCCCACACATGCGGCTCTGGGAAGACCCTCTAGCCAGGAGTCCCGACCCAGCCACCAGTATCATCAACAATGGGAGCTTGTCAGGTTAGTGCCTGCTAGAGGTGGCACAACCGAGCTTGCTAGAGGCGGCTTGGCAATGCAGAAGAAGGTCCATTTTTCCAGTGTGTTTGCTAGATGCATCACAACCAAGCATGCCAGAGGCGGCTTGGCAATGCAGAAGGAATTCCAGTGTTCCACTGTGCTTACTAGATGCAGCACAACTGAGCTTGCTAGAGGCGCCTTGGCAACGCAGAAGGAGTTCCAGACCCCACACTCCCCAGAGCCTGGCAGGCTTACCCAAAGTGATGCTGAAGCTGGAGTCAGTCCCCCTCCACACACACACATACACACACACACACACACATTCCCTCACACACGTGAAGAGTGCCCTTCTACCCTTGGAAAAGGAATCCTGGGCTTAGTAATATAAACTTGTTATACCAATTATCTTGGATCCCTTCTAACTTCACTGCTAGACCCACTCTGGGCACAGACCACAATACTCCATCCCAAAGATGAGAAAGAAAATGAGCAAGACATCGGGTCTCCACTTTGCCAGAGCCATAGTCGTAGTCTATCTACCCCTTGGTCCTACCTCAAATAATACATTACATCCCAATATCCCCTACAGACGTAGAGACAAAACCCAGCCCCATCCTTTCCCAGAGAGGTCATTGTGTCAGTGTTATATGTTTGACGTTCTCTCCAGATCTCCTTGCCCAATTCCCCTCCACCCCAATTGACCATTTCTTGTATATAAAACTCACGATATTGGAGGTAAGGTTGTGTATAGAGGCTTGTGCAATAATAAATCTTTTGTCCTGCCATCTGGAGTTTCTGTGTCCACCCTGTACTCCTCTTGAAGAACCCCACTAGACTAGAAGGACTGTAGCATAACACTGGTGGTTAGCAGTGGTTCTAAAATGGAGGGAAGGCAAAGCAGAGTTTAGGTCACTGAGGTACATGGTAATACAGATGCCAACATGGCGGCGCTAAGGTCCCATATCCTCACTCCTCATCACAACCCCGAATAGTACGATACTACAACTTATTTGGAAATGCTCAAACTGGTGCTGAATTTGGTAGGGAAGTCAGCAATCCTGATAGCTGGGAAAATTAATGCGGCCCTAACATGGCCACAATTCAGCAAAATTGCATTCGATTCCATCCAACCAACCCTTGGGGCGGCCGTCGGGCTGTTACAAATTGGATGATGTAAAATTCGAGGAAGACCTTGACAATACCTTCGTTGACTTTCGGAAGTTCGCAAGGTCCACGTTTGCCCGGCTAACTGAGGAACTGGATAATTAGCACATCTTCACCCATCTGGGAGCATTTTACTATTCACTACACTCAAGGGTTTTACTGGGATACAGTGGCGATTCGCGCATGCATGGAAGCAGAAACAGATTGGCACCGTGTGCCGCGTCCCTACTCAAGCAGGTCGGAAGACAGAGGAGTGGAAAGATGCGAACTGCCCCTTCTATCCCGGAATCTCCCCGCCCCTGCAAGAAACACAGACGCTGCAAGAGAGCCTGATCCTGATCGACCCTTGAGAATTCAAAGCCTTTAGTGCTTTCTGTGTCCTGCACAATATGCAGGAACAAATTAAAGCTCCGTATAACAGGTACAACTGACGGGCCCCACCATCACAATCTTTCCATGTCTAACATCGCGTAGCCATTAAGTACACCCGAACAAACGGCATCAAACTAAGGCCCGAAGATGAGGTGGATCCAGCAGCCACCTTTTACGGCATTGAAGAGCAGCTGAAAACCACACAATCCTCAGATGCTGGGCTGGATTTTTAGGAATCCCCCGATTAGCTCTGCCCGTGGTGGGGGCAAGTAGCACTTAGCTCAAAACGCCAGTCTACACGAAAATCAATTCCAAGGAGTCCCAGTGCAGCTCCTAGTAGATACTGGTGCTGCACACTCCTGCCTGTACATGTGGTTCTACCAGAAGAATCAGGAAGCCTTTAACACCCTACATGCCACATACACCGACCTTTTGGAGCAGGAGATGAACCCTTGGCCCTGAAGGGTGAAACCATTCCACTATTGGTAATGACCCTAGAGCCATCGGTCTACACTAACCACCCATTCATTGTGTTCGACTCGAGGTGTACAGCATACAACGGTTATCTTGGGCTGGACCTACTACAAAAGCTGGGAGCCAAAATCGACTGCCAGCACTGGCGTCTCCAGTTCAAGTCCCACCATCACGCGGCCACCCTGCATATTGTGCAGGCCGTCACTGAAAAAACAATTACCATTCAGCCCCACCACCAAGCCTGGGTACCACCGAGTACCTCAGCCTAGCATTCACGACTTTTTCCCGGCAAGTGGACCAACCATTTGCCGCGAATTCCTTATCGTTCCTGGCAATTATCCCTGGGGTCTAGTGCAGCAATGAGAAACTAAACTAAAATGGGGTGAATGCCTCTGAACATATTCAACAAGATATAGCAAATAGGGGACAACCTCTACACCCCTTCCAGTCACATCGTCTTGGACCCCATGGATGTTGAGGGCATAATAGCCCATCTGCACGACAGGGATGGTATTCACTTTGGACAACAGAAACTACTCCGAACAATCAGAGATGTCTACTGGACACCACACCCATCAGCCATCGCCAGACAGGTGGTAGAAGCCTGCCAGGCCTGCGCCCTAGGGAAAGACATTTCTCCACAATCACCTGACTCACATCCCTCCTCCATCTCATCACCAACCAGCTCTCTTGTCCCATGAACACCCAGCCCACAGCCGTCATCCACACCATCACCACCCAGAACATCAACCCTCCACTCCCCCCCACCGCCCACCCTGGCCCCCCCCCCCCCTCAGCCGACACCTCCCACTCAGCTTCATCCCCTTCCCAACCCACTACCTCTCCACCCCGTCCTATGCTTTCACCCGGATGTTTTCACTCATCTCTCATGCACAAAATCACCTCATCCACATCCCCACCATCCCAACAACCCTCCTTGTCTTCTAACACATCGCCTGCAGCACTAAGTCAGCCACCAGCTCCATATCCTCCTACTCACACCTAGTTAACAGTAGTTGTATTCCATTTTTTACTAAATCTGTTCGGGGTTCACAATCACCAAATAGATATTGCCCCCCACTACCATCAGACCATGTCACACCACCCCCTGCACCTCCTACAACACCAACTACCAATCCCACTCCACACACACAATGCCACCGCTGAACGTAATTACAGTGTCACCGATTTGGAAGCTTTGGCAGTAGTCTGGACCTTAAAACATTTCAGAGACATAGTATATGGTTATCCAGTACATATCCAGACAGACCACCTCCCTCTGTGATTTGTTTAAGGGACGCAACCTCACGGGTAGGTTAGCTAGATGGTCCATCACCATCCAGGACTTCAATCCCACTTTTCAATATGTCCCAAGAAAATCGAATGTAGTCGCAGACACACTCTCACGTCACGTAGCCACACCTGTCACGTCCCTGCAGCCCAAGGTCACTGACAGCATCACCCTAACATCAGAGGTTGTTCAAAACTCTCAGCGCAAAGATTCCATATGGTCCCAAGTAGTTTATTTCCTAGAATCAGGAGATGCCTCGACCTTACCTACTCTACCAGTACCACTAGATGAGTTCATACTAAAAGATGATCTCATGTACAGAAAAACATTCCTTACAGGGAAGGATTTGCCCAACAGAGAAGTACACCAACTCTTTGTCCCTACTGACCTAATATCTGTGATCCTTCACATCATTCATGATACACCTCACGCATCCCATCCAGGCAAAGACCGATGCTTGCGCCAAGCACGTTTCGAATACTATTGGCCAACTATGCTTCGTGATATCAATGCGCACTGTGACTCTTGCATCAAGTGCCACTGCGACAAAGGATTAACAGGCTTACCTGCACCGCTCTTACAATACCCAATCCCGTCATGACCAAACAGTCTCCATCGATCTTCTAAAACTCCCTCTTACGGAATCAGGCTCTGAGTATTTGTTTGTAGCAGTCGACCACTTCTCACGCTACTGTGTTCACGTGCCCCTCTGAGATAAAACTACGAAGAGTGTTGCATGTGCCTTCGTAGATCACGTAATTCGCCCGTTCAGTACACCACATACCATCCTTACTGACAACAGTACTGAGTTCAACAATAGTCTCCTGGATGAGATCTGTTGCTGCTTTAAAATTAATAAATGCAATGTCATGCCTAACCATCCGGCTTCCAATGACCTTGTAGAGCACCACAATAGAAAAATCTTAGAGTGCCCCAGACACCTAGGCTCCCATAGTTCGTCATGGGATGGCTGGATTCCCCAAGTGGCATCCTCAATCAATAGCTCCATCAATGCTTCAACTGGCGAATCTCCCTTCTTTGTCCTCTTTGGTTTTGACAAAGCCCTACCATCCCTGTTATCCTCAAAGCCTGACCCCATCTATAACATGGATGATTATGTCAAAGTAAAACTGGCCAACTTCCAAACAATCCATCAGTATGTAACATCCAATCTCACTTCATCTCAGGAGGACATGATGCAGCGCCAACATAAATCTGCCTCTCCTAACACTTTCAAAGTCGGTGATCTAGTCTTTGCTCACTCCCATATGTGCACCTCTAAATTGGATGACAAATTTTCCGGGCCCCACTGCGTACTCAATAAACAAGGTAACAAATTTCACATACAAGATCTATCCACTACAGACACTAAGTGGGTCCATGCAGATGATCTAAAGCGTGCACCACGATGCCTAGTGTTGGAAGAATCACTTGCACAGCCTACTGCTACCCCTCCTACTCCACAAATCCCTCACTCTACCCCATCTCCACCTATCCATCTATCTCCTTCATCTTCATCTACACCTACTCATTCATCAACCAGTCAATATCGATCCAAACTGCATTCCGCCCATCAGTCTCTCCAGGAACTCTCCCATTAATTCTAACCTAATTTTTTAGGTACGATGTTAGCGGTCTACCTGCTGGCAGTGCTGACCCTCCTAGGGTCCGGGTCGGGTGAGGACGATGGTGGAGTACGTCCCAGGGCCTTGGTCGGCTCGGGAGGTGAGGTAATGCTCATCGAAGATGTAGTTTCCCTGTGCTACGATCTTGCGCCCCTGGCTGATGTAGCCATCGCCCTGCCTGCCTACGCGCACCAGCTCCACGAAATCAAGATCCATCTCTCGACCATCATGGGGAAACACAACCCAACTCAGTGTTTATATCATCTTTTTCTACCACTCTCCTGGCAGTTGCAATACATAACTGACAAATTCACTGAGCTCAGTGACACATTTTCCATTCAGACACCCGTAGGCCGTTCTCGTCTGAAACAAGGTCTCTTTGACCTCGGAGGTGAGATTCTAAGTGGCTTGTTTGGCGTCGCTACAGCCCATGACCATTCTGGCTTCCAATCTGATCTCGATCATTTAGCTTCAGCCTTAGAATCTCAACGCCAAGTCATCAAGGTCCAACACACTGTTACAAAAGATTACAGCCCACCTAAATGAAGTAACTTACACTCTGAACAACTTCACCGACATCTTAACCCGCCGAGTCCCACCGACGTTTTTTTTTTTTTTATGCAAGGAAGAAGGAACCAAAGGCCACAGGCCTGCATACTGTTCCTTCCAAGAAAAAGCAAAAACAATACAAAAGAGAGCCAAATTCAAGATCCGTTCAATTCAAGATGCCTGGACACACTGCGTTTGAAAGATTGGAGATCATAGGAAGTAGGAAATACAGACAGAGGAAGACAGTTCCAGAGTTGACCAGTTGCATAAATGAAGGACTGGGAGCAACGGTTAACTCTTGCATTAGAGAGTTGGACAGAAAAGGGATGAGAGTTTGTTGCTAGACGGGTACTACGTGCCCGTCATAGAGGTGGAGGGATGCAAGCAGACAGTTCAGAGGAACAGTGACCATTGAAGCAGCGATAGAAGAGAGATAAAGATGCAACAGTGCGGCGAAGAGACAAAGGTTGAAGGGAATCAGTAAGAGGAGGAGAGTTAATGAGACGAAAAGCCTTTGACTCCACCCTATTGAGAAGAGCTGCATGTGGGGAGCCTCCCCACACATGAGAGTTGTACTCCATACACGGGCGAATAAAACCCGTGTACGAGGTCAACAACTGTGCAGGGGTAAAAAAAAGTTCGGAATCGGCTTAGCACACCTAATCTCTTGGAAGCAGATTTCACAAGAGATGTAATATGTTCTTTCCAAGACAAATCCCGAGAGAATGAAACCCCATGTTCAAGGATGATGCAGGACATAACTGTTCATTATTAAACATTAGTGGGTAATCCTGAGGAAGATTTTGTCGGGTTGATAAGTGTAAAAACTGAGTTTTTGATGCATTAAAAATAACAAGATTATTTTTACCCCAATCAGAGATACGAGCCAAGTCAGACATTAGGTGTGCCATAGCCTCATCCCTTTTTTGTTGAAGTAACTGCTGCGATGGACGTTGCAGGAACCGAATGGAAAGGTGAAGGGTGGAATCATCAGCATATGAGTGGATAGGGTTAGATGTACAGCTTAGAAGGTCACTGATGAATAAAAGGAAGAGAGTAGGTGATACGACAGAGCCCTGAGGAACACCACTGTTGATAGGTCTAGGAGAGGAACGATGGCCGTCTACAACAGCGGCTATAGAACGACCAGAAAGGAAGCTAGAGATGAAGGCACAGATAGAAGGATAGAAACCGTAGGAGGGCAGACGGGAAATTAAAGATTTATGCCAGACTCGATCGAAAGCCTTTGAGATGTCAAGTGCAATGACAAAGCTTTCGCCAAAGTTCCGAAAGGAGGATGACCAAGAGTCTGAAAGGTAGGTGAGAAGATCGCCAGTGGAGCGTCCCTGACGGAACCCATACTGACGATCAGAAAGAAGGTTGTGACAGGAAAGATGCTTTAAAATTTTTCTGTTAAGAATTGACTCGAAAACTTTTGAGACACAGGATGTTAAAGCAATTGGACGATAGTTAGAGGGTTGGGAATGGTCACCCTTCTTTGGGACTGGCTGAATGAGAGCAAACTTCCAGCAAGAAGGAAAGGTACAAGTTGAGAGACAAAGGCGAAAGAGTTTACCTAGGCAGGGTGTAAGCACAGAANGGGTACTACGTGCCCGTCGTAGAGGTGGAGGGATGCAAGCAGACAGTTCAGAGGAACAGTGACCATTGAAGTAGCGATAGAAGAGAGATAAAGATGCAACAGTGCGGCGAAGAGACAAAGGTTGAAGGGAATCAGTAAGAGGAGGAGAGTTAATGAGACGAAAAGCCTTTGACTCCACCCTATTGAGAAGAGCTGCATGTGGGGAGCCTCCCCACACATGAGAGTTGTACTCCATACACGGGCGAATAAAACCCGTGTACAAGGTCAACAACTGTGCAGGGGTAAAGAAAGTTCGGAATCGGCTTAGCACACCTAATCTCTTGGAAGCAGATTTCACAAGAGATGTAATATGTTCTTTCCAAGACAAATCCCGAGAGAATGAAACCCCAAGCATGTTCAAGGATGATGCAGGACATAACTGTTCATTATTAAACATTAGTGGGTAATCCTGAGGAAGATTTTGTCGGGTTGATAAGTGTAAGAACTGAGTTTTTGATGCATTAAAAATAACAAGATTATTTTTACCCCAATCAGAGATACGAGCCAAGTCAGACATTAGGTGTGCCATAGCCTCATCCCTTTTTTGTTGAAGTAACTGCTGAGATGGACGTTGCAGGAACCGAATGGAAAGGTGAAGGGTGGAATCATCAGCATATGAGTGGATAGGGTTAGATGTACAGCTTAGAAGGTCACTGATGAATAAAAGGAAGAGAGTAGGTGATACGACAGAGCCCTGAGGAACACCACTGTTGATAGGTCTAGGAGAGGAACGATGGCCGTCTACAACAGCGGCTATAGAACGACCAGAAAGGAAGCTAGAGATGAAGGCACAGATAGAAGGATAGAAACCGTAGGAGGGCAGACGGGAAATTAAAGATTTATGCCAGACTCGATCGAAAGCCTTTGAGATGTCAAGTGCAATGACAAAGCTTTCGCCAAAGTTCCGAAAGGAGGATGACCAAGAGTCTGAAAGGTAGGTGAGAAGATCGCCAGTGGAGCGTCCCTGACGGAACCCATACTGACGATCAGAAAGAAGGTTGTGACAGGAAAGATGCTTTAAAATTTTTCTGTTAAGAATTGACTCGAAAACTTTTGAGACACAGGATGTTAAAGCAATTGGACGATAGTTAGAGGGTTGGGAATGGTCACCCCTCTTTGGGACTGGCTGAATGAGAGCAAACTTCCAGCAAGAAGGAAAGGTACAAGTTGAGAGACAAAGGCGAAAGAGTTTACCCAGGCAGGGTGTAAGCACAGAAACAGTTTTTGAGGACAACAGGAGGGACTCCCTCAGGGGCCTGTATGCCTTTTTAGTATTGGCCAGTGATGTCAGAGAACACATCATCTGAAGAAATTTTAATGTCAGTCAAGAGGAAGTCAGAGGGGGGAAGTGATGGAGGAATAGCACCGGAATCGTCTAAGGTGGAATTGGAGGAGAAAGTCTGAGCAAAGAGATCTGCTTTATCAGTAGAAGAAATAGCTACAGAGCCATCAGAGTAGAAAAGAGGAGGGAAGGATGATAAGGTAAAGTTGTTAGAAAGGTTTTTGGCAAGGTGCCAGAAGGAGCGAGAAGAGTTCGAGTTGGAGAGTTGGGAACATTTAGCACGGATAAAATTGTTTTTAGCAGAGCGAAGAACAGACTTAGCACGATTCCGGGCAGAAATATATAAAAGGTGTGGTTCAGGGGTGGGTTGGCTCCGGTACCTCTTATAGGCCCTCTCCTTGTTGCGGACAACAAGCATGATTAAACCAAGGCTTTCTTGCATTAGTCAGAGGATATGAGAAAGGAATGTATGCTTCCGTGCCTGAGAGAATAACCTCCGTAATGCGCAAGGCACACTCAGATGGCTCCCGGCCAAGGAAGCAATAATCATTCCATGGAAAATCAAAGAAGTACTGCCTGAGGGCCTCCCAATCTGCAGCTCCAAAGTGCCACAGGCGGCGTTTCTTTGGAGGGTCCACAGGCCGTACTGGAGCGATTGGACATGTTAAGGTAATAAGATTGTGATCGGAGGAGCCCAACGGAGAGAAAAGATGAACAGTGTAAGCAGAAGGATTAGTTGTTAGGAAAAGGTCAAGTATGTTGGAACTCTTTCCAAGGCGGTCAGGGATACGGGTAGGGTGCTGTACAAGCTGCTCTAGGTCATTAAGGATAGAAAAGATGTAGGCTTGTTCACCAGGTGGATAAGTGAAAGGAGAGGAGAGCCAAAGGTGGTGGTGAACATTGAAATCTCCTAGAATGGAGATTTCAGAGAAAGGAGAAATGGATAGAATGTGTTCCATCGTAGAAGTAAGACAGTCAAAGAATTTTTGATAGTCAGTAGAATTAGTTGATAAGTAAACAGCACAGATATATTTAGTCAGAGAATGACAGGAAAGCCGAAGCCAGAGAGTAGAGAATTCAGAAGAATCAAGTTCAGGAACACGAGAGCAAGATAGATCGTTGCGTACATATACGCAACAGCCACCTTTGGCTTTGAAACAAGAATAGAGAAAGTAGGAGGATACAGAAAAGGGTTTGCTGTCAGTTGCCTCAGACAGCTGGGTCTCAGTGAGAAAGAGAAGGTGAGGTTTAGAGAAGAGGTGGTGCTCGACAGCGTGAAAGTTAGAGGAAAGGCCGCGAATGTTACAGAAATGAAGAAGGAATGAGTCAGACAGTGGTTCCAGGCAGCTCTTTGAGTCGTCACCGGGAGAGGGGCGGATGGTGGGGGCATTTATGGTCCCCCCCCCCTGGGGACTCCGAGGCATGATTTTTGTGCGCCATTTTCGAGATAATTTTGAAAAGGAAGTGTAGTGTGTAGCGTGTATGTAGTTTGGTGTTGACAGTTAGAGAAACTTGTATTGGAGAGCATGCTGGTCTACTCTCTGTGTATCTGAGACACTGAAAAAGTTCAGCAAAGGAGGATGGTCAGGAACAAGTCCTGAGAGCTGATAAAACGGGAGCTCCAGCTCTCCCTGTCATCAGCTTTCCATCGTCCTTGGGAGTACTGCCCTGCTCGACTGGTGCTACAGTACGATGCACATCGCTACTTTTTTCCGAGAACAGACCCATCGACGTGCATCGTACGTCACGCAGTTGCAAGGCCCATTATGTGCAAATTTTTCAACATTCGCCGGTGATTTTTGGTAGGCATATGTGGGAGACCTTCCTCTACCTGCTGTCAAGCGGGGATACTGCCTGGACCCACCTAACTCCCCCTTCCCCCTCTCCCCCCACACTGGGCAATTCACCTGTTAGCAGTAACCTAGCCAGTAAAGGTATGTTGCCCCACGGTCTCTCTAATGACGAAATTCACAGTGAAGTGATTCCTGAGGTGGACAAAGAAACAAAGAAGCTAGAGATAGAAACAAACAGAAGTGATGAGGTGGTAATGTTGTAAAGGAAGGTGCCATATACTGGGGTTTTGGGTGAGTGAACATTGCTTATAAATGCCTATATTATTGTGTGAAAACCAATATAGACTTGTACTACACATAAATTCGTACCAAATACGTAATTTAAAGTGGCTTGAATTAGTTAACCTTTCCATAGTTCGTTTTCTCTAGCCAGGTACCATGAAAAGGAAGGAAAACGTAAGATTGAGTGACACCTGTATCAACATTTTTTTACCTCAGGATCGTGATTTCTCTATGAATTTTCGATTTTTCTCACCAAAAGCGATGGTTTCAGCCCAAAAACAAAAAGTCGAAAATCGGTCTGGATCTGGGGGTAGGCTAGGTAAAAAATCGGTCGGGACTGGGCGGGTTAAAACAACACCTCTCGAATCTCAACGTTATTTCTCAGTTCTTCTATCTCAAACTCAACATGGATAATCTCCAGCTAGCCAATGACTCTCTACTCTCTCGAGTCACTACCTTGGTTCGTATCCTAGTCGATGCTATTAATGGAAGTGTCACTGCAGATTTAGTCCCTTAGTCCCTATCTCAGCTCTCCGTTCTGTACTAGAATGGGCTCACTCTACTTTCGGTCTGTCCCCAGTACTCCCCTACTCCTCTCACGAATATTCCTATCCAGTTCTTGAGGCCACTCTTCTTACCAAATACGTCGTCGTCCATATCCCTCTACGTTCTGCCATCACCTTCAACCTTTTCCACATCATTCCCTTCCCTTTCCGGTACAACTCCTTATTGCAAGTATTTGTTCCTTTGGAATATTTCCTACTCTCCCATGACCACCTTTCAGTTGCCTTCCTTTCTACCACAGACCTCCAGAAATGTTCCTCCCTCACCCCTACCTCTCGTCTCTGTGCTGCCCACCTTTTCGCTATCTTCCCTAGCAGCGCTACACCCTGTGAGTCTGCTTTAGTTCGCAACCATTCCATATACTCGGCCTTTTCCTTTGTTCCAGCTCCTGAACGCCTAGTCCACCATGCTCATCTCAACCATGTCCAGTACTTCTTCTTTACTATTCCCATCATGTGTCCTGGTTCTTCAGTCCGCTCCATACTTGCTAATGGTCTCTATAAAGCACCAGACTACTGTACCATCAAATCAGAGTCCGTCATCACTTACGCCACTCGCTATCACCAATCAGTCCATAAACACTCCTATGACATCTTCCAACCAATCGACATGCCTTCCGACCTGCCATCTGCTAACATTACCATCACCTCCCCCAACATGCATTCGCTAACATTCCTCACCGACAGTGACTTCCTTATGGATCAATTTTCTCTGGCCTTCAGCCGTTCATGGGTTCATCCAACAGTTGCGTTTCCCCCTGTGGTTATCCCTTTCATAGGTTTTCTACTCATAATCTGTGTAGTGCACTGTTGTGTCTGGAAAATGGAACACAGACTGCTGGAAATCCGATTAGCAACAGGCATAGTACGACCTCCACAAGACGTTGAAACTACCCATACTTAGTGCCCTCACATTCAGTGACTACCAATGCCAACTGATATATAAACAAACTGTGGACAGAAATAGTACCACCAGCAAATGATGGCATATCCCTGATACAGTAATGTGTGACATACAGAAACTAACAAAAAATAAATGAAAATGGAAGGAAATGTGCAAACTATATAAAAAAAAAAGTTACAATTACTATATATAACTAAGAACCTAAATGAACACATATTTACTCCTTGTGTATCATATATCAACATAACTCCTTGTGTATCTTATATCAACATACCTCCATTGTAACCATGTATATTACTTGAATACATCCCCTAGACATGGCCAGGTCCTCCCTCCAACCCCTGTATCATACTCCCTCCTTACAAATGCCCCTGCCTAAGTAGTGTAACCAAACCCCAATGTAACTCCCCTCTAGTATCAAGAGACACCATCTCAGCTACCCGGGGGAGCATTGTACCATTCCCGTTATATGTCTGTATATATGCCCCCCCCATGTATACAGTATATGCTTCCCCCCTACTGCATATGTGCCCCCACTAAAAGCGATGACTCAACAAGCACTCCCATGGCTCGAGCAAGCAGATGTAACTCAGTAAGGGACTGACTTTCATAAGGGGAACACTCTGTTCAGCTACTCAACATTAAAGTCCTTAAATAGCTACTCCAGGACTTTCATTAAATCAAGGGACTGTGGATAACATCTACCCTTCTATCTACCTTTAGAGTTTTAGACTGTGCCTGTGTGTGTTTTTTCACTTACAAAAGATTGTGATTGATTTTTAGTGCTTTGACTCGCATTTTTTCCCCCCTTTAGGTCACTGATGATGACACTTTAAATGTTGAAATATTTGAAATAAAAAATGCTGTTCACTTCTATGTTCATTGTTCTCTTCGTTCTCATACTGAGGGTCCCTTCACTCCAGTGGTATACAGTAATCCCTCCAAGATCCGACGTAATAGAGCCAAAGGCATGTCCGGAACTTAGGTTTGTCCGGGACTTGGGAAAATGCCCCCTGGACAGGTACTTATAGACCCTAACCCAACCTAATTCTGAACTCTACCTAAATAACTCCCTACTGAACATGCACAGCACCTATTTATAAGACCCCATTCACGCAAATAAGGGACACAAACCATGAAATACATGAAAAGGAACCAGAGAATGAGGAATCAGAGGTGAGTATGGATAATATTTAGCAGTTTCCAGGGTACTGTAACTCCCTACAGGACATGCACAGCACCTATTGTACTAGCCACCATTCTGTACTTATGAGAAAACCCAACCAAAACCACTTACAAATAATAATAAGTGACCAGTACATTTAAATTAAAAGGTTTATAGAATATAAGAAATATCTGATGACTATTATTAGTAATACATTTTAAAAAAGAATAATAAATGTACTTAACATAAAGAGGTGTCCACACTATGATTTGATGAAGGGCATATGATATACATGGTAGCACTGACCCTTCAGTTTATGAGGTATGTACATTCTTGGCTTCTGAGAATTTTATATCGTATTTTCTGGGATGAACAGGGTAATGCAGGAGGTTGACGAAACACCCTGACTGTAGAAATTGGTCCTTCTTTTAAATGCCGCTTCTCCATTACATGCTAGATGACAACACGAAGATTGGACTTGTTCCAGGTCTGGGCAAGACTTGAAAACTGCATAAAACCCAGACAATGGCCTTGCTGGACCTAGTGTCAGAAGTAAAATACTCTGCCAGCACTTGGTTAAAATCCACTCCCAAACTTAATCAGACTTGCACCATGACATACTCCAAAACTTGCTCCATGACTTGCTCCCCTGAAAGTGTCAGAACTATCAGGTAGTTTCAAGCAAAGTAATAGAAGTATTATACTTTAATGTGAAAAAATAAAACTTTTCATAGGAATATTTTAAGGAATTAGACAATGCAGTCACCCTTTGACCATCCTAACCTCTTGGTGTTAGGGTGATACTGCATAGGATAAGAATTCGTCACCGTATTTCATAATTATAACACAGATTTTAGTATCACGGTGGTGTACAGTCAGAAGCTGACATCCAGCTGTTTCTGCCCTCTCCTCACACACACAAGCACTCTGTACTCTTCTTATACCTATCAATTTCTGAGGGAGATTTATTACTAACATAGGCACAATACAATCAAAATACCTATTAGGGGAATAGATGTCGGTGCACTAACTCATAATGGGGGGTAAAAGGAAGAAAAGCCCCAGGCAGGAAGCTGTGATCTTGCCCTTGACAAATCAAAACAGAGAAGGACTCTCATTTTCCCCTCGTGTGTTGCAAAATCTCCCCTTGGGGATCCTTACTATAAAAAGAACTTTTAAAATTATATTTTCTTTTACAAATGTGGATAAATACCACAAAATATATAGGAACTCACTTGTAACACATTAGCATCAAGTGTCATCGTTCAACTGAAAAAAATAAATACTGAATCGATGTAGAGAATAATACATCATGATAAAATTGCATAAACACATGGGATATAGCAGGGCAAAGTGTAAAATTATTAATGACATTAATTTCCAACCTGTACACTACATAAGACCCTATTCACACAAATAAGGGACAGAAAGCATGAAATAAACGAAAAGGAACCAAAGAATGAGGAATTAGGAGTGAGTGTGGAAAATATATAGCAGCGTACAGGATACTTACAACACATCCGTGACCGTTACGAAGATTAAGCCACCTCCTCTAAGACTCTGACAGTGGTGAAAATCCTCTTGCAGGACGTACAGTAATTCAGTGTTGTGCTGCAGTTAATTCTTTGCACTGCGAATTATAATTGTTTAACACCTATGCACATTCTGTTCTTACTTGCGCCACACCAATTGCAACATGGCAGTTTGCACTCTGCACTTAATCTTTGCACTCTGAATTCTAATTTCTTAACACTGCACAACATTGTAAATTTCCATGTGGTTTAGTGGTGAGGTATTGCAGTTTATTCACAGTATATTCACAAAAACGAGCACATGGTGGCAGCTATGGCGACGAGCGTCTAGTCGAGATGGTAGTTAGGTGGGAAATGGGGAGGGGAGGATGCAGGGAGGCGATCTACTTGTCACGAATTTTCTACATCGTAAAATTATGTAACGTAAATTGTGACCGAGTGATTTTGCGAGAGCAACGAATGATTATGAAATGCACAAGATTTCGCTCATTCTATCAACCGTCCGCTCGCGTACTTATATTCGCAACAAGTTGTCAAAACTTTCGTCATTCTTTCGCGAGTGATTGTTTTTATGTGCAGACGGTGCATTCCTCTGAGCGATAATTTCTGAATTATCGCTTCCGCCTCCCTGGCCGTTACGGCCACACCCCTTTCTCACATTCCTCACGTCCCTCACATCGGACACTCAAAACCATACCCAGTCTGCTTCTTAGTCAAGGAGTGTCTGGTTGTGCCATACGAAGGCTCGAGCGATCACTTTTCTTAGCGATTTCAGATCTCAGCTTGTACTGGCGTGAATCCCCGAAGCTCCCACCAGTTGGTGATCGACAGCAACACGGTCTCACCTATACTGATCAGTATTTTCTTTTGTTTGCCTAGGCTTAAGTTTTTAGGTTATTTAGCTATTTGTCTGAGTGTTTGAGTGAGTGCATTTCCCTTTCTTTGATTTGAATTGGAGTCATGTAACGTAAATTTACTTTCTTGTATTCAATAAATTTACAGTTCGTTTTCTTGAGCTTTGTTAAATGTAAGTCGTGTTTAATTTTCCCACATATTTAGTACACTTTTGCTATGCCACGTTAGCACAACTCTTTATATTAATCACGACTGGTACTTAGGCCAGCTTTTGGCATTAATCCTTAAATCCGTTGTGCTAGCTAGGAGTCTGGCTCAGCCAAGATCCTGATTATTATTATTATTATTATTATTATTATTATTATTATTATTATTATTGTTTTTTGAATGTTAAGGGGAGAAACTAACTTTCTCAGAGGCCAACGGTACAATATTACAGCCTACTTGAGCGTCTAGTCTCTGCTGTGTACAGTTGAGAAAGTCTATAAATTCTCGACTCTAGAGAATTGGCGAAGTAAGCCAGCATAAAAGTGAAATCGCTACTTGATTTCGCGAGTCTATTCTCTCTTAATAAATGACTCGATAGTCATTCATAGCACACATAGCTATACATTGTATACTCCAATTATACAATATCACATTTTCTTTTTGAATTACATTTCCCCCTGACACTACTGCATCTGAAAACACAGCTGTTTGTCACTGTGTGGCAAATTTAAAGTAGGGATGAACATATATCGGCTTTTTTTCTTCTTTTTTTGCATTTTTGTTTTTTTGGGGTCAGTTTTGGTGTCCAAGAACTCGAGCCCAAAATGTCCAGGACTTAGGGTGTCCAGGACTTGGGTGTCCAGATGTTAAAAGGATCACTGTGTTTTCATTTTCTTATTACATGCACATGAGTTTATATAGTATAAGAGTAATTTTTTTTAATTGGATGGCTCACATCTGGCCTTTATTAACACTTGTACTACAAAGGGTTTGTTCTAAGCTGAATGAAATCATCTGGAGGAGACAATAATAATATACTGTACACAGTAATTCACTGCTCTGTGGCCTCAGAAAAGTTTCAATATTTTAATTTTTATTAACTGATTTACACTAAATTTGGAATATAATTTCTTTACTACAATTCCTTCACAGTTACACAAAGTTTTGAGAGTTGTCTCCTTCAGCACTCAAGAATATTTGAATTTGGTGTTCTGAACTAACATTTTTTCAGTGAGAAGTACTTATTGAGATTTCTGTATTCTCCTTAATAGCTTTTTCTTTTCTTTGTTAAATGATGAAGTGTGCCATTTTTTTTTTTAACTGCTTTTTGTCTGAGTTAACCCCAGTTCTATGGAAAAATTCTCGTGTTACATCAGGGGAATTATAAATATGCAGTTTCAGCATGATCACTGGATCAAGCAGTTGACCTACAGATGCCCAGCGTGATCACTGGATCAAGCAATAAACAGATGCCCAGCATGATCACTGGATCAAGCAGTAAACAGATGCCCAGCATGATCACTGGATCAATGCAGTTGACCTACTGATGCCCACTCAAAACCACACATGTGGAAGAACAGCAAGCATACTAGGTGCAACCCAAAAGTTTCCGAAATTTGACCAATAAAGGAAATACTTACGTCAAGCCCTAATCATAATTGTCCCCTTCAAAGCAGTCTTCTAGTGCAGGCAGACATCGATCCCAGTACTCACTCCTTCTATGACTGAAACTCTTTCGTAAGTCCTTGAGCATCAGCTTGTTCAGAACCTCTTGTGATTTTCTATTGGAACTCCTCAGTGGTGTCAAATATTAATCCTGTAGCTGGATTTTCATTTTTTGAAATAGAAAAATCATACAGGGCCAAATCTGGTGAATACAGGGGGTGGGGGACAATGGGCATGTTCTTTTATACCAAAAACTGCTGAATAACATGGGCGTGTGTGCGGGTGCATTGTCATAGTGAAGCACCCATTTGTCTGTGACCCACATGTCTGGACGTCTTTGCCTCACATCGCCAGACAAAATGTGTTGGCAAGTTCCATGCAATAGGCTAACAATGTCACAAACATCGTGGATTATCTTCCTGTGGTCTTGTAGGATGGTTGCACGAACTTTGGCCACATTGTCAGGATCTGTACTGGTGGAAGGGAGACCAGAACGTGCATGATCATCTGTTGATGTTCGTCATTTTTTAAAACACTTAAACCAGTCATGGGCTTGTGTAACCCTCAAAGCATTGTCACCATATACTTGTTTCAGCTTTTTTGTTTCTGCTACGTTCTACCCGAGTTTCACACAAAACTTGATGCACACGCATTACTGTTTCACATCTTTTTTAGATCACCATAAAATTCACAAATTCACAAAGAAAAAAAATTCATGCAGCAAACACATCCACCATGCACAACGCCATTTGACCCACTAGAAACGGGTGCATGCACTGCCGCCACCTACTCTGTACAACAAGCGGTTTCCACTCTGCTTTCAAATTTCAGGAACTTTTGGGTAGCATTTCATATGTCCCTTAAAATATAAAAGCTGGTGAAATTTTGAAATGTAGTATATACTTCCTGGTGGTGTATGGGTCTATGTAGATGACCACTGAATTTCTGTCACTGCATCTTGAATGTTTCTGCTAGAAAGGAAGTTGCAGCTGCCTCTTAATAGAATTTCTGAGTGGGCCGAGTCTCATTCTTCAGGTTTTCCTTAACAAAGACAGTGGCTATGAATATCTGTCACCTTCAGCAGGTTCAACCAGACCCTGACTTGTATCTCTATAGTCAGAGAATATCGTGCATGGTAGAGACAAGGTTTCTGGGTCTTCCGTTTGATAGACACCTAATTTGGGTTCCTCATATTCGTTCTGTTAGGGCAGTTTGTATTAAAGTTTTGAGTATTTTGTGGGTTTTGGCTCATATCTTTTGGGATCCAGATCATCAGACCCTCCTCCTTTTGCATAGGTCCCTTATGCTTCCTAAACGTGAATATGGGTGTGAGATCAACTCAGCAACAGATGCCTGTCTCCAGCTGTTAGATTCAGTGCATCAAGTGTGGTGTACGATTGGCAGCTGGGGCATTCAGGTTATCCCCGGTTTCGAATTTGTTAGTGGATGCTGATGTCCTCCCTTTGAATTTACGTCGCCAGTTGTTGATGATGAGTTGTTGGTATTCTTTTCACCGCCCTCCGAACTCAGTTCCTCGTGCCACGGGCTCCCAGGATTCCTGATCTTTTTATGACACTCATCCTAGTTTCCCGAAGCCCTTTGGCTACAGGGTGTGGTCTGTTATGTTAGGCCTCTGTTCCAATACTGGCAGCTTGCAGAGCTGCCATCTCAAATTCACGAAATAGCGCTAGATTGTTACTAAAAACGCGCTAAAGAGCGCTAAATATTCTGAAAAAGGCACCAAAAAAAGCCCCAACTAATGTTTCTACACACGATACGTTGATTCTGACCTACACACATATTTCAAGTACACTTTTACACTCACCAGCTATGACTGTGGTACTTGGGTTACTGCAGATCTGCTAGATCCCACTCTATGATCTCTCCTTGCTCTTCCTCGGTGAATGTCTCTGCTCCCTGGTCTGACTGAGATGATGTTGATGGTTGAGATGAGGTCTGATATGCTTCCACTGACCCAATTTTTCTCAAGACACTCTCAGGTAGTTTAGAATCATGACAGGATTTGCCATGCCTTCTCAGTCCATACTTGATTGTCAAAACAGCGTTTAAGCTCTTGATGGCTAATCGGTTACGCATATTCGACTTGACAATACCCATCTGACTAAAAACCCGTTCCACATCTGCATTAGAATGGGGTAAACTGAGTATTGTTAAGGCCAGGTCAGCCAGTTCTTTGAAAGGATTTTCTCCAGTCGCATCCCTATATGACGCTATTTCTGCCCACAGTCCAATAGTGTCAGATGTCTGTGTCCACTGGAGAGTATGAAGTTTTCTCCACTGGAAATCGATGCGCGTGAGTATTTCTGCATCATCAACAAACAATTTTGCAAGGTCCAATATATCATTTTTCACTGGCTTTAGGCATTCACTCCCACTGAAGGATGACATTGACTGGAGTACTTTAAAGTTCTCAGGCAAGCGTTGACGAAGTTGTGTGACAAGCTCTATTACAAATTCTATGCATCTTCGTCGAATATCACTCGCGATCTCATCAGGAAACTTGCATTCAGACATGTTTTATTCAAACTCATAGCCAAGATACGGCTTGCGATCCAAGTGTTCCTGAAGGGAATCACTTTCCTTTAACTTTTTACCTGGTATGACAATTTTAGCACTAAGGGAGCCAATAAGATGCACTAGATCACTGAGCAACTTTGTTGGGTCTTGGACATCAGCTTCGAATTTCTTATTCACACTTTGAACTTCACTAAGAATTTGTTTCAAAAATATGAGAAACACATAATTTCTCATGTCACTAAACATTGAGAACAAAAGATCTGCAGTGTAGCATCGCTCATTTTTTCTTGCAAAGTCAAAATGGGTTTTGAGCTCAGTCCACTGCTGCACTATTCTTAGAATTGCAGATTCAATGGACATCCATCGGGTCTGGCTCATCTATTAGTTTCAAGGGAGGCTTTCCTTCGTTTATTAGTCCATACAGTTCCTTGTATCTAGTTTGGCGCACTGCAGAATGTGAAAACCAGTTATATGTGTCTCGGATCAAGAAGTCCAAATGCCTAGGTAGACATTCGGTAGCAGCATGAGAAACAGCGAGCTGAAGTGAGTGACACACACATTTGACTAACATTAGATGAGGAATTTCAGATTTTAGCCTTGCATAAACTCCACTATTGACACCAATCATAACTGAAGCATTATCAGTGCCAAGGGCAATATGATTCTGCAACTCAAGTCCATTACGTTTCAAAGAATCCTTCAGTGCATGACAGATTGCATCAGCATTACATTCTCTCAACTCAACTAGGTCCGAGAATGTAACCACAAGTTTTTTTCCCTCCGAGTAATAACGAATAGCTATACCTAGAAGCTTGGTTACAGATGTCATTGCTCTCGTCTATCAGTAAACTAAATTTACTGTTTCCAATGTCATTTTTCAAATCACGTGCAAAATATGGAGCAAGTATATTACACACAACAGCACTACACTTTGATCTTTTCAGTTTTAGGTCTTTACATCCTTTACTGTCCGAGAAATGATGTTTGCAGAGCGCACTTAAATGATCCACTACTCTCAAGGAGCAATGTTCAGCTATGAACAAACACAAGCCTGCTTCAGTTTCATGTACACTTTCACTTGGTTTCACAAACTGAAGTTTGGGTTGTCTTTGTGACGAAAATGGTTCCTCAGCCTTCTTGTGTTTCAGTGTCTTTTTGTGCCTTTCTAAATCACTCAACTTTGCAGCTATCGTGCATTTGCAGTACTTGCAGAAACATTTCGTGTCGTCTCCGTCTACTTTTAATAGCCAGTCTTTAAACCTGGAGTCAATTAGCCACTGAACTCTGAAGTGTTGTATTTTTTAATTTTGCTACTCATGATGTAGGCAGTCAGAAATAATAGGCTAATCGAGGAAGACAAAAGTGGCAACAACTTAACACACCGAGGTTTAACTCTCTACTGACCAGTCCATGACGAGGCAAGAACATTGTATGGGGAAGTGAGGGAACTCACTCGTCGTGGACACGTCCAACTTTGCTCCACACGTACATGAGTCCACACAGTAAATAGTACAAACTGCATGATTTATCACTTTGTAAAAAAAATTAAACTACTTTTTCTGATACCTTAAAGTGTTCCAGGAAAATTAAGTATTGTATATTTGAAATGTAGGTAAAATCGCTAAATCTGGAGGTAAATTGGGTAAAAACGCGCCAAATAGCGCCATGGCGCTATTTTCAAAATTATCGCGCTATCATCAAAAAGCGCTAAATCTAGCGCGTTTTGCGCTAAAATGGCAACCCTGGCAGCTTGTCCACATTGGATCCCAAGGGTGGGTTTTTGGCTACTCCCTCGTATGACATTTTGTAGGTCCATTGTTCGTAAAAAGGGCTCACTTCCCTCTCAGATGTCCTTTTGACTGTTTTTAGAACATGCCTCATCTCATGAAGGCTCTGTCCTTGTCTATACTGATGTATCTAAGACTGATACTGGAGTAGGCCTCGGTGTCAACTTCCCATCCTTCAGTCGGGGAGGTAGTCTTCTTGGTATTACTTCAGCATACATGACGGAACTGACTGATTTTATATGCTCTCCATATCGTTTTTACACTCATCCATACTGTTTTTGTGCTTTTTAGTGACTCCTGCAGTGCTCTGTCTGCACTGGAGTCTTTTAAATCATCCCATCCACTAGTTTTATCAATTTTGGAGTGGCTTTTTCTTCTTGGCCGTCGTGGCCGTCACGTGGACTTTTGTTGGGTTCCTGCCCATGTAAGGGTGTCCAGAAATGATCAGGTTGTTGTTCTGGCTAAGACAGCATCTGCTCTCCCTCCTGCAACTGTGGCATGCCATCTTCCTCTGCATCAATGCCTGCATGTGGTTTTTACTCCTTTGCTGGTAAACAGATTTTGCGTTGTTGGCAAGACCGCTTGGATGCGGTGGGGTATAACAAGATGCATGCTGCCTGTGACGAGGTGGGCTTCTCCACTTACCAAGGCTTGTCTCGCCGGTGCGAGACTGCTTTGTACCCTATGAGAATTGGTCACACACGGTTCTCTTATGGATATTAAATGGAGGACTCTTCTCCCTTCATTCTGTGAAGATTGCTTGGTTTCCCTGACTGTTCGGCACTTGCTAGTGGAGTGCCTCTGTTTTAGAGATTTACGACTTTGGTACCTCTTTGAGCCCCAGGCGGATGATGAGTGGTACAGTACCTTCTTTCATTGGTGCTCAGGGAAGTGGCCTGCTGAATGCGAAGGGGAACCCTTAGCTTTGTGGTGGCATTTTGACTGCTGCACAAGACTTAGTACTTGGTGTTTTCTTATTGTTTTGCTTTTTTTTTGTGCTAGCTTTTGGTGCTTTATTGATTTTCGTGTGTTCTTTTGTGCTTTAGTGCTTTTATTTTCACTTGACTTTTTGATCAGTTAGCATTTTTTACCTTGATGTCCGGCGGCATATGACCTTGGCAGCTGCACCGCCAATTTTTTTTTATTATGTTTAGTCAGTCAACCAATCAGTCATACACTAACTGCCACTGCCACTCAATGACACAGTCCGTTACTCTCTGGTTCACTAAACTGTCTCGGTGGAGGGATTCTGTCTTCAGTTATTCCCTCCCCCCAACTCCGCCTACCAGTACAACCTAGAAGACTCCAGAGCCTAGGACAGAACTCACATTTTCTAGTGCAATAATGCATATTGCACAGCCAGTGAGAAAACTCACACTTTCTCAAACAATAATGCCCTTTCATCATTATGATTATATTAGGGAAAATTGTGTATTTGGGGCAGTTGTGACGATTTGCCGCTAGGTGTATGGTAGAAGTGAGATTCGTCAGTGTTAAGCTGGCTGCGAAAAAACATAAAACCGAGCCTTAGTGAAACTCCAAACTGAGTGACGATCTTGCGCTGGCTCTTGAGGTGCAACGAAAAGCTTATCGGGGAATGCTAGAAATGATGCAATCGAATTTTAATTAAAAAAAAATCAAACAACTCTACGAGAAAAACGTAGAACTCACTGTCTCTCTCCAGTTTACACAGAAAGTAGTGAATGATACAAGGAAACAGTGTGACAAACAAAAGGAAGAGATGGAGTTGATGGAGTGAGAATTAGTTATGAAAAATAAGAAACTAAAGGTTGATAGAAAAAGTTAACCTCCGTTTGGACTACCCAGAGGAGGATTATTCCAGAAGGAACAATCTACGCATCGACGGCTTACCGAAGAACCCTAGTGAGACGTGAGAAAAGAGTGAGGAGAAGGTGGAGAAACTACTGCGAGAGAAGCTGAACCTTCCTGGAGTGAAGCTTGAACGAGTTCATTAAGTAGGACCGGCACCTCTCCGAAACTCTGGTCAACCCCCTGGCTCGTTTCACTAATTACGAAGGCAGGCAGCAGGTACTTAGAAACTCGGCGAGATTGAAAAATAAAAATATACACTTGAACGAAGATTTGTGTGAAGCCTCAGTGCAAGCACGCAGAGAGAAGTTGCCTGAACTGATAAAGGCTTATAGTGAAGGCAAAATAGCGTATGTTAGCTACACCAAACTAATCGTAATTGAAAGGATGGGTGCTAGGCTGCAGCGTGACACTGGTGAGGTCTCCTCCCCAATTCTGCTGTTCCCAAATCTGTTCCTACTGACATCGGTGAGAGCCAATCTGAGTACACCTTAGATTCTGTATCTTCAGGTGTTGATGAGAGGCCACCTGACTTGGCACCTGCTGGTTCTGATGAGCATCCTCCTGTTTCAACCCCCGTCTCTGTATCTTCTACACCTGTTGCTGGTCCCCCCAACACTGTTGCCACCACTTCATGCACTGTTGGCAGCTCGGTGTGCGATGGTAATGCTGGGGAATCCAGGGAGAGGCATGAATCAACGAGCAAACGAAGCAGTAAGAAGAAGTAATCCGTAGATTTGATTATTTTTGCTTGTTCATTGTTTTGTGTTGTTACATACGTAGTTTTCTTCAAGGTTCAACATTACATGTTCCAATATATTACCATTTTCTCATCTTAGTAATATTGAATTTATTGACTTATTTAGATCAAATTATGATGATAATCGTTGTCATATAACTATAGCCAACCAGAGTAAAGCCCTGATAAACCTAGTGCCTTAGCTGTCGACAGGGACCAGTGTGGTCCTGATGACGAAGGCCTGGCTGCTTTACGTACAGTATCGGACACTCAGGACTGTTATCAAAATGGCTTTAAGAATAAGTAAGCATACTACAAGCTTAAAAATATTATCATATAACATCAGAAGTATTCCCAGAAATTTAGAAAAGTTTATCATCTATCATTTGATATTAAGTATGTACACTACATTTTGAGGGCTTCATTGAAACAAGGTTATCAAATGATATAGATCACATGTACAGCAATGATGGTTTTACCTTATTTGCTGAACACCAAAATTATTTTGGAGGAGGGGTAGCTTTATATGGTAGAAATTATATGAAATGTAAAGTAACTGAAAGTATTAGCTTTAATAATGATCATTATGAATCGATATTTGTAGAAAGTGAGGCTAACAAATCTTATGTCATTGGTGTTATTTATAGGCGGTCCAATTCTGAAATAAACATTTTTAGCTACTTCTTAGAAGACTTGATTGATATTTTAGCATTAGCTAGAAAAGACTGCTGCATTTTGGGCGATTTTAATATAAATTTACTTAAACATGACTCTAGTAGGTTTATACAAGATTTTGTGGAATCTTGCTAAACTAGCAAAAAAAATCAGTGGATTCTACTTGCGAGTCCGTGGCCCAGAGTGCTAGAGATGCACAGTTCCGGACAATAATAGCATTTTGCTGTATTAGTCGAACAAAAATATAAACTTACCTGATGTTGTGGAATTTGAAAGTACCTTATCACTGTCTTATTTCGCGTAACGGAGTAGATCAGTTTTTATGTCCGAACAGTAAGAGAAATTACTGACAATACAAAACCTAAATTACGTCAGATTTGATGGGAGCTTGCTAAATTAAACAAAAAATAACGCCAAATGATTTTGAAGCT
Source organism: Birgus latro (assembly GCA_018397915.1). Taxonomy (NCBI): domain Eukaryota; kingdom Metazoa; phylum Arthropoda; class Malacostraca; order Decapoda; family Coenobitidae; genus Birgus; species Birgus latro. Next base: position 37,809 of record JAGKTI010007053.1, read on the forward strand.
ATTCTTTTGTTTAGAAAACCTAGATATGTATACCAAACATGTAACTGATTATGGATTAGGACAAGAGAGTATGTATATATATGTGAAATGATAGGGAGTGGACCATATCACGACCTAGATCAAATTCTAAGGACGAAAGCCCAAGGCTCGTAGGGGAAGGTTGTAGGTACTATCGAGATGAAATGGTGTTCCCTTTGTTGGGGGAAAATGACGTGCCCTGGTGCAATCTGAGACAGCCTGTGGAGATAGGTAGATAGATATACAGACTGAAAGAAGAATATACAGATAGATAGACAGAGAGAGAGAGAGAGAGAGAGAGAGAGAGAGAGAGAGAGAGAGAGAGAGAGAGAGAGAGAGCACATGTTATGAGAACATCATCGTCTTCAGTCCGGTGACCATTTTTTTTTCTTATTCTTGCTAACTGTAGACGAATGTACATTATGGGAGACTTTTTCTTAACAGGATGGGTTAAACAATGCCTTCAGCCAACCCCTGCATTGCAAGAAATATCCCTCGACACCAATCCGATGA
>JAGKTI010007054.1:0-38338 GCA_018397915.1 Birgus latro
TCATCATGCTGTAAATGTGTTAAAAAATTACCAAAAATGTTAATCATGATGTCCTGGTTGCAATTTAATTTTTTCATGCATGGTTCTTAAGTGCACCAGCTAGGAAAGTTGTGGAAGGCAGTGAATTTCATGTCTGGTAATGTCCTGCTTGCAATTTAATTTTTTCATGCATGGTTCTTAAGTGCACCAGCTAGGAAAGAGGTGGAAGGCAGTGAATTTCATGTCTGGTCATAACCTAACCTAACCTAACATTGTGTTAATCATAATTTCCTGCTTTTAATTTAATTCTTTCATGCATGGTTCTTAAGTGCACCAGCTAGGAAAAAGGTGAAAGGCAGTGAATTTCATGTCCGGTCATAACCTAACCTAACCTAACCTAACCTAACCTAACCATTTTTCTGGTAGCAATTTACATCATTTACTGTATTTGATGCGTTGTATCCAATAATTTAGTGCATAAAATGTAAGAAAAGATGATTTCCATGTCAGATACTTACTTATACTATGCTGGCAAGTTCTGAGCACCTATGCCTCACTCATCTCTATATTATCATTTTTTGGTTAAAATTCAATAAATTCATGCTTTGTGTGCATCATTTATGTGAAAAGGGACCTAAATAAGTGCTATACATGTCCAGTAGGGAGGTAGGAAGGTAGTTTTCTGATTTAGGTTAGGTTAGGTTAGGTTAGGGTCATGAAAAATCAATATTCGGACATGCCTTTGGCTCTATTACATCGGATATTGGAGGGATTACTGTATATTACTTTTTGGTGTTGTTTACCCAAATACTGCTCTTTCCGGTGTGCAATATAGAAAATATTACATGGCCATGACAGTTGCCAGATACCACTTTCTGTGCGAAAGGTACTGGGAATCGGGACATCACTTCTTTGGGCGATTGTACATGGAGGATGCACAGTGGTGAGGAAGAGGACCTATGCACCTAGGAGGAAAATATGGAAGTTGAAAAACCAAGCAGAAAGGGATGCCTTCTACAGCTAAAGGAGGAGAGTGGTGGCTGAACAGGGAGCTGTTGACTGAAGTGTTAATGAACAGTGCCGAGCTCTCAAGAACAATCTCCTAAGAGTTACTGATTAAGTGTGTAGATGGACAAGGGGCCCCACCAAGACATATGGCAACATGGTGGTGGAATGAGGGTGTAGAAGCTGCAGTTAAGGAGAAAAAAAAGCCTTTTCCAGGAATGGAAAAGAGGTGGTAACAAAGAGGAATACCTGGCAGCCAAGCTTAAGGCTAGAAAAGAGATATACACCCATTCCTCAATATCCGGCAGTGTTGTGTACCAGAAGAAGTGTTCGGTCAGTGAGTATATTGGATATCGAAGTAATTTTCCCCATAAGATACAGAAGAGAAGTCAGAAATACATTTCAGACTCACACCCAAACTCTCATATACCTTACCCAATCAACAGAGACTGACACAGAAACACCATAGGTAATGTTATTATCCTCATAAGCAATACTGTTGCTAAAAAATGGCACATTAAACATCACATGCAAGAGGGTAGGGTAATGGGACGTGAGGTGCTGAGAGGCTTCAGGGCAACTAAATGGCCAGGCAGGAAGCTGGCAGTGCACTAAGCAGGGGTGGGGAAGAGAGACAAGTGGGGGTGGGGGAGGGTGGAAGGACAGGGAAGGAGACAAGAAAGTCAAACAGCCCTGTTACCTCCCCCCCCCCCTTCAGTCTCACTCATTCACTCACTTTCTCACTCATCACTCTCACTCACTTGCTCACTCACCATTCTCACACACACACACACACACACACACACACACACACACACATGTGGTGTGGTTGATAGAGTACTTGACTCACAATTCAAGTGACCTAAGTTTGAGTCCTGCTCAGACCATGCTAAAATATGTGAGTGAGGTGAGCTGTCAAGTGTAGCTCAAGGAGCACTGTGGTGGAAGACCTCCAAGGGTTCAAAATGCAGTGGGGTAAAAATTAGGTGGTCTGTCCCCTTGTACCTATACCTCACTCCAGCCTCAGTGAGGCTTGGTAGTGTGTCAGCACTCCTCAGGAGCAGCCAGAGTCAGCCTGTTGACCCCCTTAGGTTAGAATACTAGATTAAGGACCTGTGAACTCTCAGCCACTGGCTGCAATGAATAAATAAACCAAAAATTATTATTATTATTATTATTATTTCGCACACACACACACACACAAACGGGAGACAAGCAAGGGTGGGGGGATAGAGAGGGAGACAACTAGGGGTGGGGGAGGGCAGGGAGACAGGGAGAGAGACATGCCTGGCAATGCTGAGTGTGGTGGGGAATGGAGGAGGGATGGGGGGGAGGGAAGAGAGGGGATGGAGGGACAATGAGAGGACCGGGAGAGCCTCGTATCAAACGCAGGGAGAACCAGGGTGTCGGACTAGTAAGGCAACGGACATTCAAACTGTTTAGATTGTGGGAATGTTCCCCTATTTCTTGTGTTCGATCTAGCAAAGCACTGGTTAACGATGCGCTGGATAACAGGGTATGGGTGTACAGGGCAAAATCTGGGTCTCAGAGACTTTTACTGGGTAACCCAGATAGCAATGAAAGGAAGAATATGATATGTAAGGTTGCAAATCAGATGAAGTGGGAAAACAGGGACATCATAGGTAAGCAGTGTGTGAAAGATGATCAAGGAAAGGTAGTGATGAACAGTGAGGATATTACAGATGCCTGGAGCAAGCACTATAACTGGTTGCTGAATGATGAGCTTGACTGAAACACAGAAGGTTTGGAGTCAGCAGATCCAATGTTTGGCCCTTGGACTTTATTGATGCTACTACTGTGAGCAAGGCAATGGACAGGATGCAGATGGGGAAGGCAGCAGGTGTTTCTGGGTTGACTGCTGACATGCTCAAGGCCTCAGGATATACACGAGTGGGTTTACTTCCTAATTTGAAAAATACAATTATACATAAGTGTGCTGTCCCAGATGGGTGGCTGAAGAGTGTGACTGTAAATGTCTACAAGGGGAAAGGTGATTCTCTAGAAAGAGAAAATTATAGAGACATAAAACTTTTGGATCAGATAATGAAAGTAATGGAGAGAGTCCTAGAAGGCATGAACAGGGAAAGAGTGAATATAATGAGATGCAGTTTGGGTTTATGCCAGGCAATGAGACCACTGAAGCCATATTCACTGTCAACAGCTTCAGGAAAACTACAGTATATAGAAAAGAAAAGAGATATGTACTTTTGCTTTTGTTGATGTGGGGAAAACCTTTGACAGGGTCCCTAGGAAGGTGGTGAAGTGGGCAAAGAGAAAGCTTGCGATTGAAGAGTGGCTGGTTAGAGCAGTTATGACTATGTACAAAGGTGCTCTCACCAGGTGAGAGTGAATGAAGATTTGAGCGATGAATTTTCCATAAATGTTGGCATGAATCAGGAGTCAGTCTTGAGCCCCTTATTGTTTACCATGGTGCCTGAAGCACTCTCATGTAACTTCAGAAATGGACTCCCATGGGAGATGTTGTATGCTGATGACTTGGTGTTGATTGCAGAGAATGAAAGGGAGGCAGAAGAAAGATTTAGGAAGTGAAGGGATGGTATGGGGCACAAGGGCTTGAGAATAAATCCAAATAAAACAAAAGCAATGGAATCTTGGACTGGTGGCAGTGCTGTCAAAGAAGAGGGAGAATGGCCTTGTGTGGTTTGCCACATAGACATGGGAAGTAATTCCATCTTTAGCACCATTTTTGATAAGTGGGTGCACAGGAAATGTAGTGGTATTAGAGGCAGGATGCATGATAATGCTGTTTTCGCGTGTGCAGTGTGCTGGGTACAGCATGTAGAGACTGTCAGGGGTGAAAAGACTGATATTGCTGGTGAGCTCTTGAGTGTACTTGGGAGACATGTTATATGCTGGAGATGGGGCTGGAGCTAGTGCCGTGGCTAGAGTGAGGAGTAGTTGGAAAAAGTTCAGGGAGTTTTTGCCTCTCCTGACCTTGAGAGGACTCTCCCTCTGTACTAAGGGATCTTTATATGTGGCATGTGTTAGGAGTGTAATGCTGCATGGTAGTGAGACCTGAACAGTAAAGGAAGAGGATATTTGTAGGCTCAAACATAGAGAAATGACAATGATCAGGAGGATGTGTAGTGCATCCTCAAACACGAAGCCTTTATTTTTTATTTTTTTATTTTTTTATTTTTTTTTGCAAGGAAGAAGGAACCAAAGGCCAGGGCCCGCATACTGCTCCTTCCCAGAAAAAGTAAAAACAATACCAAAGAGAGCCAAATTCAAGATCCATTCATTTCGAGATGCCTGGACACACTGTGTTTGAAAGATTGGAAATCATAGGAAGTAGGGAATACAGACAGAGGAAGACAGTTCCAGAGTTGACCAGTTGCATAAATGAAGGACTGGGAGTAATGGTTAACTCTTGCATTAGAGAATTGGACAGAAAAGGGATGAGAGTTTGTTGCTAGATGGGGTACTACGTGCCCGTCGTAGAGGTGGAGGGATGCAAGCAGACACTTCAGAGGAACAGTGACCATAGTAGCTATAGATGAGAAATAAAGAAGCAACAGTGCGGCGAAGAGACAAAAGTTGAAAGGAATCAGTAAGAGGAGAGTTAATGAGACGAAAAGCCTGTGACTCCACCCTACTGAGAAGAACTGCATGCATATGGGGAGCCTCCCCACACATGAGAGTTGTACTCCATACACGGGCGAATAAAACCCGTGTACAAGGTCAACATCTGTGAAGGGGTAAAGAAAGTTCGGAGTCGGCCCAGCACATCTAATATCTTGGAAGCAGATTTCACAAGAGATGTAATATGTTCTTTCCAAGACAAATCCTGAGAGAATGAAACCCCTAGCATGTTCAAGGATGATGAAGGACTGAGCTGGACATTATTAAACATTAGTGGGTAATCCTGAGGAAGATTTTGTCAGGCTGACAAGTGTAAGAACTGAGTTTTTGATGCATTAAAAATAACAAGATTATTTTCACCCCAATCAGAGATATGAGCCAAGTCAGACATTAGGTGTGCCATAGCCTTATCCCTTGTTTGCTGAAGTAACTGCTGAGATGGGCGTTGCGGGAACCGAATGGAAAGGTGAAGGGTGGAATCATCAGCATATGAATGGATAGGGTTAGATGTACAGCTTAGAAGGTCATTGATGAATAAAAGAAAGAGAGTTGGTGATAGGACAGAGCCCTGAGGAACACCACTGTTGATAGGTCTAGGAGAAGAATGATGGCCGTCTACAACAGCAGCTATAGAACGACCAGAAAGGAAGCTACAGATGAAGGCACAGATAGAAGGATAGAAACCGTAGGAGGGCAGTTTGGAAATCAAAGATTTATGCCAGAAGCTAGAGATGAAGGCACAGATAGAAGGATAGAAACCGTAGGAGGGCAGTTTGGAAATCAAAGATTTATGCCAGACTCGATCGAAAGCCTTTGAGATGTCAAGTGCAATGGCAAAGCTTTCACCAAAGTCCCAAAAGGAGGATGACCAGGAGTCTGAAAGGTAGGTGAGAAGATCGCCAGTGGAGCGTCCCTGACGGAACCCATACTGATGATCAGAAAGAAGGTTGTGACAGGAAAGATGCTTTAAAATTTTTCTGTTAAGAACTGATTCGAAAACTTTTGAGACACAGGATGTTAAAGCAATTGGACGATAGTTAGAAGGTTGGGAATGGTCACCCTTCTTTGAGACTGGCTGAATGAGAGCAAACTTCCAGCAAGAAGGAAAGGTACAAGTTGACAGACAAAGGCGAAAGAGTTTACCTAGGCAGGGTGTAAGCACAGAAGCACAGTTTCTGAGGACAACAGGAGGGACTCCATCAGGCCCATATGCCTTGTTAATATTGAGGCCAGTGATGGCAGAAAATACATCAGCTGAAGACATTTTAATGCCAGTCATGAGGAAGTCTGAGGGGGGAAGTGATGGAGGAACAGCACCGGAATCGTCTAAGGTAAAATTGGAGGAGAGAGTCTGAGCGAAGAGATCTGCTTTATCAGTAGAAGAAATAGCTACAGAGCCATCAGAGTAGAAAAGAGGAGGGAAGGATGATGAGGTAAAGTTGTTAGAAAGGTTTTTGGCAAGGTGCCAAAAGGAGCGGGAAGAATTCGAGTTGGAGAGTTGGGAACATTTAGCACGGATGAAATCATTTTTAGCAGAGCAAAGAACAGACTTAGCACGATTCCGGGCAGAAATATAAAAAAGATGTGATTCAGGGGTGGGTTGGCTCCGGTACCTTTTAAAGGCCCTCTCTCTGTTGCAGACAGCATTAGAACAAGCGTGATTAAACCAAGGCTTTCTTGCATTAGTCAGAGGACATGAGAAAGGAATGTATGCTTCCATGCCTGAGAGAATAACTTCTGTAATGCGCAGGGCACTCTCAGATGGCTCCCGGCCATGGAAGCAATAATCATTCCAAGGAAAATCAAAGAAGTACTGCCTGAGGGCCTCCTAATCTGCAGCTCCAAAGTGCCACAGACAGCGTTTCTTTGGAGGGTCCACAGGCTGTACCGGAGCGATAGGACAGATTAAGGTAATAAGGTTATGATCGGAGGAGCCCAACGGAGAGAAAAGATTAACAGTGTAAGCAGAAGGATTAGTTGTTAGGAAAAGGTCAAGTATCTTGGAACTTTCTCCAAGGCGGTCAGGGACACGGGTAGGGTGCTGTACAAGCTGCTCTAGGTCATTAAGGATAGAAAAGATGTAGGCTTGTTCACCAGGTGGATCAGTGAAAGGAGAGGAGAGCCAAAGGCGGTGGTGAACATTGAAATCTCCTAGAATGGAGATTTCCGAGAAAAATGGATAGAATGTGTTCCATCGAAGAAGGAAGATAGTCAAAGAATTTTTGATAGTCAGTAGAATTAGGAGATAAGTAAACAGCACAGATATATTTAGTCAGAGAATGACAGGAGAGCCGAAGCCAGAGAGTAGAGAATTCAGAAGAATCAAGTTCAGGAACACGAGAGCAAGATAGATCGTTGCGTACATATACACAACAGCCACCTTTGGCTTTGAAATGAGAATAGAGAAAGTAGGATACAGAAAAGGGTTTGCCTGGGGGAGATAGGTTTACGATTGAAGCGTTGAAAGGAAGGATGGGACAGGAGTGTGTTGGTAGTGAAGAGGGGGGGTAGATTGAGATGGTGTGGGCATGTGGAATATGATGGATGAAACTGGGTGCAGAAAGTAAGATGTGTGAACACTGGGGGTAAGGTTGTGAGCGGCAGGCTGAAAAAGATCTGGCACGAGGTCACAGTGTGAACTCAGGGATAAGGGACTGAATAGGGTGGCTGACAGAAATTGAGCAGCATGAAGAGCTGTCACTGGATGACTAAGGCCGATGCATGCAAGCATGATAGAACCTTTATAAACATGCAAACAAACAAAATAACTAAATCCTAGTTTCCACTGTCTCCTCTGCAGTAGTCCCCTTGGACAGGTATACAACCCCAGTGTTTATTCTGCGATTCCATACATCCCTAGAAGTCCTCAAGCAGGACTCTGTAAAGCACCTCCTGCGATTCTGCCTGGATCTCCTTAATTGTGTCAAAATGACACCCTTTCAGCTGGAATTTCATCTTGGGGAACAGAAAAAAGTTGCAGGGGGTGAGATAAGGTAAAAAGAGAAGATATATAGGGAATTACTATTATCTTTTGGGAAGCCAGGAACTCCCGAACAACGGATGATGTGCGGGCAGGTGCACAGTCCTGGTGGAGAACCCAGTTGTTCTTCCACCTGTCTGGACACATGTGTTCAAAACCTCACAGTAAAACTTGCCATTTACAGTCTGACCAGTGGGGAGGAATTCCATGTGGACAATGCCTTAAAAAAAAAAAAAAAAAAAAAAAAGGACTTTTATTTCACTGATGCAAACTTGACATGTTTTTTTTGGCCGAGGTGAATTTGGAGACTTCCACTGCAACAGCTGCTGCTTTGTCTCAGGGTCATAATCATAAACCCATGATTCATCACCAGTTATAATACTGGAGATGAAGTAATTGGGATTGCCTCTGGTTTGATCTTTGAACTCCCTGCAAACTGTTGCAGTGTTGTTTTCTGGTCATCACTCAGCAGTCTCGGAACAGATTTTCCAGCAGTGGGTCTCATGTTCAAAACATGTAACAAAACACACTGAATGGTCCCATATGACAATCCTACAATCTCACAAACATCATAGATAGTTGGCATATGATTTGCATGGATAGCCTCAGGCACTTTCGCAATGTTTTTTGGTGTTTGTGCTTATCAACGGTCATCCAGAACGCTTATCGTTGTCAACAGACGTTTGTCCGACCAGAAGCATTTGTACCACAAAAAAGTTTTGCTTTGGCTCACACCATTATCACCAAACACTTCCTTAAGCATTCAGCAGGTTTCTGCAGCATTCTTCTTCTTCTTCTTCTTTTTTTTTAAGGATAAAGCAAAAGATGATGCAGTTTCTGCTCCTTAAAATCTGCCGTTGGAGAAGAATATCGCTGAACAGCTAAAACATGACCTCACAAAACCGCATGGAACACGAGAGTGGGCCTCTCAGCTTGCCTGCTGTTTGCACAAAGGCTCACAAAGTGTACTGCTCAACCCTTCTAACGGCAGAAGACCATGCTACATCTGGTTCATGCATGAAATTCAAATTCTCCAAACTTTTAGGCAGCACCTCGTATTTACTATCAATAAACTTCTATTTTAGTTTCCAAGATTGCTGTTATAACAAAAAATTGGTCACAGTTGTTTACAGTAACCCAACTGATCTCAAGCCGGACTCATTTGAACTACAAGACTGTCTTCTTAATTTTTTATTCTGCATTTCTGTCCCTAAATAATCATCACTGTTTATTGCCAATTACTCACACCTGAACCACCAAGACCATGAAAGTAGGTTAACAAAAATGAGAATGGATGCAGTTAACCCCTACACCGCGGGGTTGTCGGAGGCATGCCGTGTCATTCCCGCGGGGATATTCGCACTCCGACTGACTTTTTTAAAATATTTGCCAAAAATCAGTTATTACTCCAAGAATATTATAATTACATATGCATATGGCACATACGTTGAGCTTTCTCCTGGGACGTTTTTTTTAGCACTCGTAGACTACCGTAGGACTTGTGAAGACTTCTGAAGTTGGGTAACTAAGTCTCCACTTTACACTTCCTGACATCACCTAATCTGAATACCACTGCCTGATATTATCATTAGAAACATTATTCAATGATTTCCAAGTAGTTTGGAATCCATACTAAAAAAAAAAAAAAAAAAACTGTGAAAGCAATGTAAAATACGAGCACGTACGAGCCTCTCACTCGTGCTAATTCGCCGCTGGTATTCTGTCATTTCTACTCATATACACACTCACACTTTATTATTTCTAGTACTTTATTACACTTGTATATATCTACAGTCCTTTACCGCTTCCCACACGATGCTTAGTAGCGGCAGAGGCCACAGGCCCTTTTATAATAGGAGCAAAAGTGGCAGAAATGGAGAAGCGTCATTTCACCATGAAACACGAGAGCTAACTGAGTGAACTGACTGTATCTCAGTAGCCAAGAGTTGAAAATGTCAGCTGCTAATGTATATGCTAAGAAATAAGTCGTAGGAAATCTAGACAATACATAATGAATTAGGTAGTTCCAGGTGAATATAAATATCAATCAGGCTTCTCCCTTCCTTTCTTATATACATTTATATTACGAGAGTATCTCATATGGCATATTTCACGGGGAAAAAAAGCAGGGGAAATTACCAAACGAGTGCAGGTTGGATGTTGCCATGATAATTAGCCAATTCCAGGTGTATGGCACTATCAATTACCTTATTTTATATATATATATATATATATATATATATATATACAATAATCCCTCCATTATTCGGACGTCCAATACTCGGATATACTCACTATTCGGATATTGTGGGCTGCCCAACCCCCAAAATGCCACAAAATTCGAAAAAAATAGAAAAAATTTCAATTTTTTGGGACCGCGTCAGTTTGAATTTCCTGGCCGCGCCGATCGGCTGTGTTTATGCTCGTGGCGCCTGTCTGTCGGTCGCCATTACCCACTCACCTACTGCCTTGTGAACACCTCCGACAATGGCGGCCGAAGTGATTGCTTTTGTGGTGATACCCTACCTCCTACAGTGCTTGATACTGCTCTTCACCTTCTTCATCATGTGTGTGATGATGGCCCCGCCTCCTGAGAAGAGGAACAAAGTGGTTCTGACTCTGGAGAAGAAGAGGCAGATATTGAAGGTGGACGCCGGTTGGTCAACAGGACGTATCCTACATGAGTTTAACCTTACTCGCTCCACCTTGTTTGATATCAAGAAGTCCCGAGACAAACTACAGCAGTACACGGCTGATTTCGCTTCGAAGACCAAACGAAGATCGTCACTAGACCACACGGGAATTTACTGTTATGTACAGTGCAGTGAAGTGATGTGATTCCAGTTATAAAAAAAAAATGTTGTGGAAAGTGTTGGTGATAAGTGGTGGTGATTCTCAAGTGGAAAGGTGTGTCAGGTGCAAGGTCTTCTGTCAGAGTCTGAGATGATAGAGTGGGTTATTACATCAGGACGGCAGCTTCTTGTTTGTAAGTACAGTAAACCCTCCATAAGCCGAACTTTTAGAAGCCAGAATCTTCAGTTAGCCGAACTCAGGCCGAGACCACGTATGAAAGTAGGCCGAAATGTGAAAGTAGGGGGAGAAATGGCGCCAAGCGGACTCGTGACCCCAGTCTGCTGCTTGCTTTTGGAGACAGTAGTTGCGCCATTCTTACTGTCATTTAGTGCTGAACAGTGCTCTCCTTTTGCCTTCTGCCTTGCCATGGAAGGTTCATAGCTTAAAAGAAGTGATACTGGCACCTCTAGTCGTAAAGGAATGAAGCTAAAAAAAAAAAAAAAGTGCGCGTGTGACAGTGTAGTGATCATGATTAAAGTTCAGTACTATTATTACTGAAAGTGTTACATGGCAGTCTATTACAGTGATTACATTTAAGTTTAGTTCTTAATATAGACTGAAATAAATACTGGGTACTGTTTAGAATTTACGTTAAACTATGAACTAACCCACCTCCACCAACTCCGTCTCCAAAACAAAACAAACTGCCGAACTTCGAAGAATCTACTGCTTCTAACGAAAGGTGTTACATTGCAGTCTATTACAGTGATTACATTTAAGTTTAGTTCTTAATATAGAGTGAAATAAATACTGTGTACTGTTTAGAATTTATGTTACAGTATGAACTCAACCACCTCCACCACCTCTGTCTCCAAAACAAAACAAACTGCCAAAGAATCTACTGCTTCTAACGATGGGTGTTACACTGCAGTCTATAGTGATTACATTTAAGTTTAGTTCTTAATATAGAGTGAAATAAATACCGGGTACTTTTTAGAATTTACATTCAAGTGTGAGATAAACCACCTCCACCACCTCCGTCTGAAAAACAAAACAAACTGCCGATGATCTTCTGCCTCTGAAGAAAGGCAAATAATGTGCACTGAATTCTTTTTGTCTTTCTTTATTAATTTATACACTGTATATGCTCCTTTACTTTAGTGTTAAGAAGACAAGTAATAAGTATTGTTATTGCAATTTGGGGGGGTGAAAATCCATCTCCAACACACATTACCGACAGTCGGTACTGCCTCTGTGAATGATTTTCCACCAATTAACCACTTCAGTACTGTGACGTCTATTTCTACTTTATTTACGCTTCCTCCAGCCGATTTTATGGCACTCAGGACTGGACTCACATACTGAAGGGGCTAACGAAGGCTGTTCCAACCCCGTGCACTTCCACAGATCCAACCTACACTGTCTAAAACTGTCTGGTGGCGGCAAGGACAAAATGAAAATACACCCAGCACTGAAGGGGTTAAATGTATATTAAATGCACTATATTGTTTTTTGTCATAACTAATTTATTTATATATGCTTCTTTAATTTAGTGTTGAAAGGACAAGTAATAGGTATTGTCTTAGCAATTTTGGGGGGTGATAATTCAGTAATTTAGCAATTTTGGGGGGTGAAAATTCGGTAAGCCGGAAAAATCGGTAACTCGAACCAAGGTAGAGCCGCCCCATATAGTTCAGCTTATGAAGGGTTTACTGTACCCTAACTTCATACATAACCTGTTTTCATCATGTTGTAAATGTGTTAAAAAATTACCAAAAATGTTAATCATAATTTCCTGCTTGCAATTTAATTTTTCCATGCATGGTTCTTAAGTAAAACAGCTAGAAAAAGGTGGAAGCAGTGAATTTCATGTCCGGTCCTAACCTAACCTAACCTATGCTTACCATAAAGATTTTCATGCCTAACCTGTTTTCATCATGCTGTAAATGTGTTAAAAAATTGCCCTAAATATTAATCATAATTTCCTGCTTGCTATTTAATTTTTTCATGCATGGTTCTTAAGTGCAACAGCTAAGAAAAAAGTGGAAGCAGTGAATTTCATGTCCGATCCTAACCTAACCTAACCTAACATTGTGTTAATCATAATTTCCTGCTTTTAATCTAATTCTTTCATGCATGGTTCTTAAGTGCACCAGCTAGGAAAAAGGTGGAAGCAATGAATTTCATGTCCGGTCCTAACCTAACCTAACCATTTTTCTGGTAGCAATTTACATCATTTACTGCATTTGATGCTTTGTATCCAATAATTTAGTGCATAAAATGGGAGAAAAGATGATTTCCATGTCAGATACTTACTTATACTATGCTGGCAAATTCTGAGCACCTATGACTCACTCACCTCTAAATCATCATTTTTTGGTTAAAATTCAATAAATTCATGCTATCTGTGCATTATTTATGTGAAAAGGGACCTAAATAAGTGCTATACATGTCCAGTAGGGAGGTAGGAAGGTAGTTTTCTGATTTAGGTTAGGTTAGGTTAGGGTCATGAAAAACCAGTGCTGGAGCTTTAGGACCAATATCCGGACAAAACCAATATTCGGACATGCCTTTGGCTCTATTGCATCGGATATTGGAGGGATTACTGTATTATTTTGTATAAGAATAGGGCATAGGTCTCATTTCAATGGATGAAAACAGTGGAATAATCCGGGGAAGATTTACTTAGCACAGAGAGGCCGAGCAGACGACACGAGAGGGTAATGGAGGGGAGGTAGGGAGTCTAGAATGGGGGAAAATGGCTAAACTGTCAACAATGGATGGGAGTACTGATGACATTAGCAGCTCTGACTATTGTTGGACATTGGCAGTGCTGATAGATGATACAAGTCACCACCTGAAAGCCCAGGGGAACTAAAAATAACACAGAGTCATTCAAATGACGCCCCGCGGTATGATCCACTGCACCCGACCATCACGAAAGTGACTACCTGCGGTTAAGGGGTTAATAATGGAGAAAATGACAATTAGATGGGTATCAGTACATATAACTGAAGGTAATGATAGTTTTCAGTTTTCCCAAAAATGTAGTTTTCTAAAAGCATCTTGATCCCAACCATTTTAGATTTGGGGAACTACACTGTAACACAAAGTGCTAGGAGCAGGAGTGCCACATTCTTATGCCAATGCAAAGGAGGAATGTCCCCTCATTATCTGCTCTTTTTTTCTCCTACGATAACAAAAGAGGAACACTTGAGTAGTATAATATTCTTTCTTCATTATCTTGAATCATACATTTCAGACCTGTCTATCTATCTATCTATTGCCAGATGCCTTAATCCCATAAGGGGTGGCCACAAACAAATCTCCTTCATGTCACCTGTCCCCTGCCATTTCACTGAAATGCTCCCAGCTCACACCCCCCTCTCTCATATACTTCTCCACTCCATCCCTCCATCCCATCCTTGGCCTCCCCCTCCCTCTCTCCCCCTCCACCTCACTAACATACACTCTCCTCATCAGTCTCTCACTCTCCATCCTCTTCACATGGCCAAACCACCTCAATGTGTTTCTCCTAACACTTCCTATAATATCCACATCCACACCTTAATGCTCCTTCACTCCATCCTCTCCACATGGCCAAACAACCTCAATGTGTTTCTCCTAACACTTCCTATAATATCCACATCCACACCTTAATGCTCCTTCACTTCCTCATTTGTCAGTCTGTCTCTCCATGTGACTCCACATGCTCCTCTCAAATAACTCATTTCCACTGCTCTCACTCTTGCCTTCTTTCCCACCAACAATGTCCAAGCTTCATTTCCACACATTAGAGTTGGTATCACAATACTGTCATATAGTAACTTTTTCACTTCCATGCTCATGTCCCTGTTTCTTATCACTGCTTTCAAGGAACCAGCAACCTTTCTTCCTTGCTGTACCCTTTCAAGCACTTCACCCTCTAAACTTCCATCCTTACTCATCACACTACCCAAGTACTTAAATGCACTCACATTTTCCAAATCCTCCTCCTCCAACCTCACAGTACATTCGCTGACTACACTTCTCTAAAAGACCGTAACTTTACTCTTCCATACATTCACATTTAGATTCCGTTTCTTACACACTCTCCAAAACTCATCCACCAAGCCTTGCAGCTCCCTTTCGTCTTCACTTAACAACACAGTATCATCTGCAAACAACGGCACAGGAAGTTTCCAGATACTGCCCTCTATCATTAGGGCCACTCCAACATCCACCGCCCTACCTTGTACTGTATCTCTTTCAAAACCTCATCCACATACAGGCTGAACAATCATGGAGACTTGACACATCTCTGTTTCAATCCAACCTTCAAATAGAAAAATTCACTCAGCTCACTATCCACATGCACTGCAG
Source organism: Birgus latro (assembly GCA_018397915.1). Lineage (NCBI taxonomy): Eukaryota > Metazoa > Arthropoda > Malacostraca > Decapoda > Coenobitidae > Birgus > Birgus latro. The sequence continues at coordinate 14,744 of JAGKTI010007054.1, forward strand.
CCTTAGCCCCTTCAAACATACTCATCACGGCATTCAGCAACTTCCCATCTACTCCATATACGAGTATTCTTAATACTTTACACAATCCTTGTCTAGCTAACATTTCATATGCTTTCTCCAAAACCATGAAGGCCACATACAACTTCTTTCCCTTCTCTAGAAACTCTTCCACTAAAGATCTGAGAATGACTATCTGATCTACATAAACCCTTCCTTTCCTAAAACCCTGTTCTTCTCCAACAAATTCCTTGTTATTTCCTTAACTCTGTCAATAAGTATCCTTCCATATACTTTTCCTATTACACTAAGACAAATGCCCCTATGATTACCACGCACTTCTTTTTCCCCTTTTCCTTTGTACAGAGGAATAACTCTGTCAATAACTATCCTACCATATACTTTTCCTGTTAAACTAAGAAGACAAATGCCCCTGTGATTACCACAAACTTCCTTTTCCCCTTTTCCTTTGTACAGAGGAATAATCATACCATACTTCCAATCCTCTGGGACTCTACCTTCCTCCCAGGCCAATCTGCACACCTTCCACATCCATTCTACTACTATCTCTCCCCCATGCTTCAGCATTTCACCACACACTCCATCAATTCCTGGGGCTTTCCCCATTTTAACTTTCTTCATTGCTTCCACCACTTCCATCCTACTGATTTCTTCCTCTCTTCTCACAACCGTCCTCCCCGCAATTCCCCAGCCACTTATACTCGCATTACTTTCATTCTCTGTGTTCAACAATTCCTTAAATTGTTCTCTCCACCTGCTCACTTTTTCTCCCTTCTCCACTAGTAATCTACCATTTGTATCTTTCACTCCCTGACTAACTTCTTTGACACCCTGTCTAAATCTCTTTACCTCTTTCCAGAACATTTTCTTACATTCCCTAGAATTTACACTCAAATTCCTTCCAAATTCCTCATGCACCCTCTTCTTACTCTCTCTCTTACTTATCTTTTCACCTCTCTCTTCCTTTGTACATATAACTCTCTTTTCCGTATCGCAACTTCTTCCATGCCCGTTTCTCATCCACTCAATATATGTTTTATTCTTTTGTGCCACAGCCTGTCTCACTTCTTCATTCCATCATGCTGTTCCCTGCAACCCCTTTCATCTTCTCTTCACCCCACACACCACCTCACATGCTGCACAGATTTCTTCTGTGAATATCTTGCACATACCTTCCATATCCCCCATCTGCTCCAATCCAAATTAACTCAACCGCTCCTCCAGTTCTTGCTTATATACTGCCTTTTTTCCATCCTCTTGTAACTTTTCTACCCTCCTTGTATGAACTACTTCCTCCTGTCCTTCCCTTCGTCTATTTCTCCATTTCATTTGGACCTTACTTCTCACTACCACCAAGTGGTGGTCAGAAAGTCCACTCCCCCAACCTTTATATGCTCTTGCATCCATTATACACCATCTCATCCTATCATCCACACACACAATTATTCATTACCTACCGTTCATTCAGTTCACCACCCACCCTTCTCATCATTCACCATGTATACCTATGGATCATTTTGTGTCTGAAGAGGGTATTGGATATCATCAATCCCCTCCTGGCAGAAATGTCCACTGAAGCACTGCCATTCTCATCCACCTCTGCAGGCACACCCCACTCACCAAGTACTCTAGCCACCTTCACATTCCCTACTTTTCCATTCATATCTCCAATCAAAAACACTCTCTCATTCCTTTCAAACTTTTCCATGCACACTTCCACATTTGTCTAGAACTCTTCTCTCACTTTGCTTGCAAGATTTTGCGTTGGCACATATACACACACAATTGCCCACATTTGTAATCCAACTTTCAATCTTACCCACACAATCCTTGAACCAACTGATCAATACTCTCTTATATTCTCCTTCCATCTGTTACTCACAAACAATACACACTCCTTCTTTTGCCCTCTCATTCTCACCTACTCCTGTGCATGTAACCCATCCATACTCCCATTCTCTCACACTTTCACCTCCCAATTTAGTTTCAGTTTATCCACATATATCCACTTTTGCACCCTCAAGCACTTGGACAATCTCTCTCTCTTCCACCTCATCATTTGCACCCCTTACACTCCATGTCGCAATCCATACCACATCCTTTGTTTGGCCCTTAGGCATCACCTTTTGGTCAGTCCTGGTCCGAGGCTTCATGTTGTATTTTTAGTTAGTTGTTTTCTGGGGAGGAGCACTAACCCTCCGCCAACGCACCTGTTGTCATGTAGGGAACACGTGTTGGTTGGTTATAAGGTTATCGCCCAGCGTTGTAAATGCTTTCCTGGTTTACAGAAAATCATTTGGCTTGCCACCCAGTGCTGAGCTACCCTAAAAACACAGTACCACTTTACTAAGTGGATGGATGATGGGTGCCCCCACCTACCACCTACATTTAAAATCACTTATCAAAAAAAAAAAAAAAAAAAAAAAAAAAAAATACATCACTTATCCAAAAAAAAAAAAAAAATCTTCTGCATGCACAACAAACTTCAATATGTCACCTACTGTTCATCTCTGAGACTCTCCTCAGCCTGAGCCAAACACTGCTGGAGAGCCATTACATCACTCTTGGCCTGTTCCTTCACCTTGCACAGCTGTAACTCTGATGACTGTACCCTGTACATGGAAAGATGCAAACTTTAACCTTCATTTTGTCCAAATTTGCACACTGACAAAGGGTAGGCAGATCCACAGCATACCTCTTTACCTCATAAAAACAAAGGTACAATAACAGGATGAATTTCCAGCTCCCAACTCCCATCTCTGTTCGCCCATCTTCATGATGCTGAGACTGCTATGTAACTGAATAGAGTGGCTTAAATGCTGGAGTGAGTAACAGAAAGGTGACAAGTTTAGGTATAATGCAGTCATTGTTCTTGTTGCTGCTTTACCATGGTCTGTCTGGTCAAGCAGACCAAGCAACTGCAGGTAAGCAATTGCCCCTATAGGGTCAGCCGATGGGTTCCCTGTATCATCATGTTGTATCTGAGTCTTAGTGTGGCATGTGCTGTGCAGTACTCCATGATGTGAGTTACGCTATGTGGACTTATTCTACAAGCAGGGCACATGTTATCTGTGACTTCACCCAACCTGAATAGGGCTGGGTGGTGTCCTGATTTAAACCTAACCAGACGAACTTGATCAGTTCTATTTTAAGTGGCTTGTAATATAATGTTCTGATCAAGGTGCTGTATTGCCCTGTACATATAGTGAGTAATGTATGTACACTTTGCTTCACTGCTAGTGCTGGAATGTGTGGAGGTAAGTTGTTGAAGAGGGTTTGATAATGTTAAGCAATTACCATGGTCAAGCAGACCCATCAACCACAGACAAAGACTTGAAGCAGTGGCGTCTTCATCGTGGGTCCAACCCTCAGAGGCTGTCGAATTGGAGGAGGAGGATGACATGGGGTCTAAACCACCGCAAACATCCCCGACCCCTCACAGGGTCACAGAACCTGGGAGTGGCTTCGGTCGCCTGTGCAAGTACCACATCTCCGAACACAACACACACAACACTGTTTTTTCTGTACCGAGAAATGACTCACCAGCAGTCATTTCTTGAAGACTTCTAGCCGGCAACATTGAGAACAATCCAGGACCCATCAACAAATAGTTATGTCTAACATGCTCAAAACACATCACTTCAAGTCAAGAGACAAATAGTTCAGTTGAGTGCAGTTCCTGCAAGAACTGGACCCATTTCACCTGCACAATACTTACATCCAGAGAACATTACACAAACACCTGGACCTGCTCCTTATGCTCCTTCTTCCCCCCCACCAGCCCCCTCTCTTACTCCCTCCATACCTCCTCAGCCTCACCCACTTATCCTTCCCATGCCATCCAATCCCCCAACCTCTCCCATTCCACCCCAATCTAATCCACCCCAACCCTTATCTCTGTCACAACCTTCTCCTATCCCAACTCTTCCACCCACACCCCCATCTCCCCCCCATGCTGCAGCACCCAACAGACATCATACACACAAATATTAACATTCTTCAAAGAAACATAAATGGTATAAACACAAAAAATCAAGAACTCACACAATTCATCAACCAACAAAACATACACATTGCCATCTTACAAGAAACAAAACTATGCAAAACACAAAAAAACACATATATTTCATAACTTTACCACCATCATACAAGACCGGGCCAATGGCGGTGACAGTGGACACCAATCCATCAACTTTTCAGATACTAGTCTCTATTTATCTATTACCAGACACCTCACTCCCACATGGGGTGGCCACAAACAAATCGCCTCCATGTCACTCTGTCCCCTGCCATTTCACTACCATGCTCCCAACTCACACACCCCTCTCTCATGTACCTCTCCCCTCCATCCCTCCATCTCATCCTCGGCCTCCCCCTCCCTCTTCCCCCCTCCACCTCACTCACACACACTCTACTCGTCAGTCTCTCACTCTCCATCCTCTCCACATGCCCCAACCACCTTAACTTGTTTCTCCTAACGCTTCCTATCACATCCACATCCACACCATAACACTCCTTCACTTCCTCATTTGTTAGTCTGTCTCTCCATGTAACTCCACATGCTCCTCTCATATAACTCATTTCCACTGCTCTCAATCTTGACTTCTGTCCTTCCAACAGGGTCCAAGCTTCACTTCCATATGTTAGAGTTGTATCACAATACAGTCATGTATCAACTTTTTCACTTCCATGCTCACTTCCCTGTTTCTTATCACTGCTTTCAGCAAACCAGCAACCTTCCTTCCCTGCTGCACCCTTTCAAGCACTTCACCCTCCAGACTTCCATCCTTACTCATCACACTACCCAAGTACTTAAATACACTCACATTCTCCATATCCTCCCCATCCAATCTCACTGTACATTCACTGGCTTCACTTCTCTCGAAGACCATCACTTTACTCTTCCATACATTCACCTTTAGATTCTGTTTCTTACACACTCTCCCAAACTCATCTACCAAGCCTTGTAGCTCCCCTTCGTCTTCACTCAACAACACAGTATCATCTGCAAACAACAGTACAGGGACTTTCCAAACTCTGCCCTCTCTCACTAGGGCCGCTCCAACATCCACTGCCAGACCTTGTATCTCTTTTATAACCCCATCCATGTACAGACTGAACAACCATGGAGACATGACATACTAGTGCACACACAAAATCACTTCTCCCCCCACATGACACCACAACAGAAATACAATAAATTAAAATACACACTGGCAACAAATCACACATAACAACTGCCAATGCATACATTCCCTTCTCCCAATCATCCCCCACAGAATCATACAATTTTTCTCCTCAAACACACCACATCACTAACATATCCAGCATCATTCTGGGTGGTGATTTCAATGCCAAGGCATGTCAACAACCCTAACCTAGACAGAGGGCTGGTATTACAGTCCAAAACAGATAATCTTTTCATCCTCAATGATATCCATCAACATACCGATACTTGTACCACACACCAAGCCCTCTTCCTCCCATCATCCCCAGACATCACCTTTTGCTCCCCAAACCTTGCCCCCACAACATCCTGGAAAGTGGCAAAAACCCTTGGCTCTGACCACCTCCCGATTGTCACTACCAAACCCAGAATCACCCCAGTTGGCCACAGACATACATACACTAATTATAAGAGAACCAACTGGGAGGCCTTCACAACTGAAACAGAACAACACTTTAAAACATTAAACAGTACACTCACCATAAACATCAACACCACTGTGCACACTTTCAATACAAATATTCAAAATGAAGACAAAAGACACATCCCTAAAGGCAAAAGAAAGACATAACCCCAACTTCACACCAGAAATTCGAGGTCTCATCAGTCAATGCAACACACTGCAACACTCCCCAACACCCCGTACACAAGACACTGTACAACAAATAAACACATTCAACACTCAAATAAACAATAAAATATCAGAGCAGCAAACACTAAATTGGAATAATTATCTCCAAATGCTTGATCACAAAATAAACACCAGCAAACTCTACAAAACATAAAACAGTATCACACTCTCCAACAGCAACACTACACAATCACACACTGTCATCACAACAACAGACAACATACCCTCAAACAAACAACAAGTAAACACTCTCATCAATCACTTTTCACACGTCAGTCATCAAGACCCCCATCGCGACAATCCACATGTCATCCGACACAAGAGACAGTCCAGACGAAGCATGGTACTATCATCACTATCCCAAACCCAACAACGACCCCATGTTGCCTTCCTCACACTGCCCCATCACACTCCTCTGCACCCTTTCCAAAGTTACTGAATGACTGGTATTACAATTAGTAATACCTCACATCCCCCTAGCCCCATCACAACATGGTTTTAGGCTGCTACACTAAACAAATACTCTTCTCACAGACCTTACGCAAAGAGTTTTTGATGGCATCAACTCAGCTAGGCCACCACACAGATCACTCCTAGTCACACTAGACATTAGCAAAGCTTTTGATGTCATCCCCCGCCATAACTTCACAAACAAAATATTCAACACAAACATGCACAATAACACAAAAATTTGGCAGGCAAACTACTTTGCAGGCAGATGTGCACAGGCAACATTTGCTGGTCAGGGATTGAACATCAGAAACTTCATAAACGGCGTCCCTCAAGGATCTGTTTTGTCCCCTACACTCTTTGACCTATACATGCATGACATACTCACACCCCATACACCACTGATTCACATAGCTTCCTATGCAGATGACATAACACTTACATGTACACACCAAAATGCAAACACAGCTGCACACATCCCCCAACCTTACCTCAACACACTACATGAATGGTTCACCACAAACAGACTCAATATAGCCCCAGCCAAATCTAGTGACCTTTCTCACAAACTGGACAGCAGAACATAGTCACATTTCACACCTCACCATAAACAAAACCCCTCTAACACACACACACTACTGCTGATGAAGGATTTAGATGTGAGAAAAGCAATGGGACCAGATGGTGTGGCTGGATGGATCCTGAAGGAATGTGCCGACCAGTTAGTGTGGCCAGTTTATGTCATCATCAAGACCTTGCTTGAAAATGGACAGTTACCTAAAGATTGGAAAAGAGCAAGTATTGTGCCAATCTTTAGGGAGGAGATAGGGAGGATCCACTTAATTATAGACCTGTGTCACTTACTAGTATTGTTTGTAAAATCTGTGAGAAAGTTATTAGAAAAAGATGGATAAAGTATTTAGAAGAAAATGAAGTAATAACACTAAGACAGTTTGGTTTTAGAGAAGGAAGATCATGTGTTACTAACCTATTAAGTTTCTACAGTAGGGTAACAGATGTCATACAGGAGAGAGAGGGATGGGCGGACTGTGTCTATCTGGATCTTAAGAAAGAATTTGACAGGGTGCCCTATAAGAGACTATTGTGGAAGTTGAGGACCTTTGGAGGGGTGCATGGGAAACTAACTATTAAAGTGGATGGAAGATTATTTGACAGGAAGGCAGGTGAAAACAGTAATAAGAGAAAAGGTTTCACAGTGGAGAAATGTGACTAGTGGAGTACCCCAGGGCTCTGTCCTGGCCCCAGTAATGTTTCTGATATATGTAAATGATTTGCCAGAGGGTTTGAATAGTTACATGAGTATGTTTGCAGATGATGCTAAAATTATGAAACATATTAAATGTATTGATAGTTGTAAAGAACTGCAAGAGGACTTGGACAAAATACACAGCTGGAGCCAGACTTGGAAAATGGACTTTAATGCCAAGAAGTGTCATGTATTAGAAATGGGTATAAGTGAAAGAAGACCACACTGGACATATAAAATGGGCAATGAGATGATTAGTAAAAGAAAGGATGAGAAAGACTTGGGAGTGATTATTCGGAATGACTTGTCACCAGAAAAGCATATAAACAAAATTATTGGGGGAACTTATGGAATACTGACCAACATGAGAGTGGCTTTTAATTATATGGATGAGGAAATGTTGAGGGAGTTGATGGTGACCATGATAAGACCAAGACTAGGGTATGCGGCAGTGGTATGGTCACCTCATTTGAAGAAGCATATTGATAAACTAGAAAGGGTTCAACGGATGGCAACGAAGACGATACCACGTTTAAGGGAACTCACCTACGAGGAAAGATTGGAAAAACTGAAGTTACCAACACTGCGCGAGAGAAGGGAAAGAGGTGACTTGATCACGATATTTAGAAATGTAAGAGAATTGGAAAGGGTGGATAGAGAGGATCTTTTTGTGTTGGATGATGGAAGAACAAGAGGTCATGGCTTCAAGTTGAGGAAAAGTAGATGTCTTAATGATCTGATCTCAAAAGGTTCAGTTTCCCGAATAGAAGCATAAGTATTTGGAATGACTTAGATGAAGAGGTGGTGCAGGCGAAAAACATTCATGTATTTAAAACTAGATTAGATGAATGTAGATATGGAGACAGGACAACACGAGCTTAGCTCAATTCCTGTATACTACAAATAGGTAAATACAAATAGGTAAATACACACACACAAATTCAGTTCAAAGCAAAATTTGACTTATTGAGAAACAGAGACGGGACCCCATGAGCGTAGCTCATTTCCTATATGTGAGTATCACAACTAGGTAAATACACACACACACACACACACACACACACACACACACAAAATCCTTGGTGTAACATACAATACATCAATTTTATTTAAACAATACATCATAAACACTAAAAATAAATTAACACCAAGACTCAACACCCTCAGGTCACTTGCCTATCCAACATTCGGACACAACAAAGAAACCACCACCACAGTATGCAAACAATATATACAGTCAGTGATGAATTTTGCAAGCTCTGCTTGAGCTTCTAACCTCACTAAAACACACCACAACACCCTACAGACCATACAGAACAAGGCCCTAAAAGTAATCACAGACTGCACAGCTACTACACCTACAGACCACCTACACCAAGAAACCAAAGTCCTCAAAGTCAAGGATCATCTAGACACAAGAGGCACACAAACTCTTGCCGCATCCTCCACAAAACCACAAGATCCACTACACTACATGGCAGTACATCCATACACACCAAGGAACATCAAAACAACACCCAGCACATGATATCATACACAAATACTGTCATCTCTCCCCCCTCGCCTGCCTCAAACCAGCTTCAGAAGCACATCCATACTCAAATCACTCGCCACTCCATTCAGTCACTCAAAGACAACACACAGCTGCGTGCACGGCCTCCTGATATCCACCATTCTGAATCCTATCTCCCTCATGAGGAGAGGGTCCACCTGGACAAGCTGAGATGTGGACATCATCCAGCCCTCTTGAGTTATCAGAAGAGGATGGATGACTCAGTTGCTGAAGCCTGTCCAGGATGCAACACAGCACCTGATACTAGTAACCCGAGGAATCCCATCGACATATGGGTACGTCGCAACGTTTTGTCACAGCTACACCCATCGACGTACGAGTACCTCACGCAATTGCAAGGGTCATAATTTGCACAATTTTCAAGTTTCATGGGTGATTTTTGGTAGGCATATGTGGGAGACCTTCCTCTACCTGCTGTCAAGCGGGGATACTGCCTGGCCCTACCTAACCCCCCCTCCCCCCCACACTGGGCAATTCACCTGTTAGCAGTAACCTGGTCAGTAAAGGTATGTTGCCCCACGGTCTCTCCAATGATGAAATTCATGGTGAAAGTGATTCCTGAGGTGGAAGACAAAGAAATAAAGAAGCTAGAGCAAGAAACAAACAGAAGTGATGAGGTGGTAATGTCATAAAGGAAGGTGCCATATGTGGATGTGTTTGGTGACTGAACAATGCTTCTATTGCCTATATAAATGTGTGAAAACCAATTCAGTCTTGTACTACACATAAATTCGTACCAAATACATAAACAAATACGTAATTTAAAGTGGCCTGAATTAGTTAACCCTTCTATAGTTCGTATTCTTTAGCCAGGTACCCTTAGAAAGAGGGAAAACATAAGGCAGACTCATCACTTGTAGCAACATTTATAGCCTCAGAAGGGCGATTTCTCTACGAATTTTTGATGTTTCTCACCGAAAGCGAAGGTTTGAGCCCCCCCCAAAAAATTCCGAAAATGCTCGGGACTGGGGGGTATCGGAGGTTGGAAATCGGTCGGGACATGACGGGTTAAACACATTATGGATGACTTTTTTTTTTTTATGCAAGGAAGAAGGAACCAAAGGCGATGAGCCCACATACTGTTCCTTCCAAGAAAAAGCAAAAACAATACAAAAGAGCCAAATTCAAGACCCATTCATTTCGAGATGTCTGGACACACTGCGTTTGAAAGACTGGAGATCATAGGAAGTAGGAAATACAGACAGAGGAAGACAGTTCCAGAGTTGACCAGTTGCATAAATGAAGGACTGGGAGTAACGGTTAACTCTTGCATTAGAGAGTTGGACAGGAAAGGGATGAGAGTTTGTTGCTAGACGGGTACTACGTGTCCGTCGTAGAGGTGGAGGGATGCAAGAAGACAGTTCAGAGGAACCATGACTTTTGAAGTAGCAATAGAAGAGAGATAAAGATGCAACAGTGCGGCAAAGAGACAAAGGTTGAAGGGAATCAGTAAGAGGAGGAGAGTTAATGAGACGAAAAGCCTTTGACTCCACCCTATTGAGAAGAGCTGCATGTGGGGAGCCTCCCCACACATGAGAGTTGTACTCCATACATGGGCGAATAAAACCCATGTACAAAGTCAACAACTGTGCAGGGGTAAAGAAAGTTCGGAATCGGCTTAGCACACCTGATCTCTTGGAAGCAGATTTCACAAGAGATGTAATATGTTCTTTCCAAGACAAATCCCGAGAGAATGAAACCCTAAGCATATTCAAGGATGATGCAGGACTGAGCTGGACATTATTAAACATTAGTGGGTAATCCTGAGGAAGATTTTGTCGGGTTGATAAGTGTAAGAACTGAGTTTTTGATGCATTAAAAATAACAAGATTATTTTTACCCCAATCAGAGATACGAGCCATGTCAGACATGAGGTGCGCCATAGCCTCATCCCTTTTTTGTTGAAGTAACTGCTGGGATGGACATTGTGGAAACCAAATGGAAAGGTGAAGGGTGGAATCATCAGCAAATGCGTGGATAGGGTTAGATGTACAGCTTAGAAGGTCATTGATGAATAAAAGGAAGAGAGTTGGTGATAGGACAGAGCCCTGAGGAACACCACTGTTGACAGGTCTAGGAGAAGAACGATGGCCATTTACAACAGCGGCTATAGAATGACCAGAAAGGAAGCTAGAGATGAAGGCACAGATAGATGGATAGAAGCCGTAGGAGGGCAGTTTGGAAATTAAAGATTTATGCCAGACTCGATCGAAAGCCTTTGAGATGTCTAGTGCAATGGCAAAGCTTTCGCCAAAAGTCCCAAAAGAAGGATGACAAGGATTCTGAAAAATAGGTGAGAAGATCACCAGTGGAGCGCCCCTGACGGAACCCATACTGACGATCAGAAAGAAGGTTGTGACAGGAAAGATGCTTTAAGATTTTTCTGTTAAGAATTGACTCGAAAACTTTTGAGATACAGGATGTTAAAGCAATTGGACAATAGTTAGAGGGCTGGGAATGGTCACCCTTCTCTGGGACTGGCTGAATGAGAGCAAACTTCCAGCAAGAAGGAAGGGTACAAGTTGATAGACAAAGGCAAAAGAGTTTACCTAGGCAGGGCGTAAGCACAGAAGCACATTTTTTGAGGACAACAGGAGGGACTCCATCAGGCCGATATGCCTTGTTAGTGCCATCAACACAACATACACTCCTTGAGAGCTCAGTGAGAAAGCCCAGCCTCGGCCATGGCCAACCTTAGAGACTCAGGGCTGATCGGCCAGACTGCCTAGGGAACAACTACTACTACTACCACAGACAAGCAATCACCACTGCAGGGCCATACCCTGAAGTGACATGAAAAAAACATGAAAAAATGGCTACACAACAAAAATGCAGTGGGCATACAAAACACAGAGGTAAAATGGAATAAAATCATGGTAAAACAGAATAAATCATGACACAGCCCAGCAAGCTAAAATAAAATCAACATCAACACTCACGATTCGACCATCCCACAACAATCCTAACCAGGATCTCCCGCTTCTTCTCCAGAGTCAGCACTACCCTCTTCCTTTTCCTTGGTGAGGGGCCATTGTCACACAGCCTAGGAAGAGGAATGCAAGGAATGGCTAGGCCTGACGCAGATAGGGAACAACCACAAAAGCCACCACGTGGAGCACCAGTAGATGCACCCGAGGGGTTTGATTAGATAAAGAAGGTTATCTGGTTGTACTGTCGATAGGAGTGGCACCAGGAGAGAGTAATGGTGAGGCATTCCAGGAGATGTTAGTGTAGGCCTTCTCTGTTCTGTTATCCTCTTTGTATTTTAACTGGGATGATGAAACAGGCAGATTGGGGTCAATGGAGTTTATTGTGAGACTGTTACTTGAATGAAAAGTTACAGGGTTTGGCATGACCTTCTATGGTTAGTGGCAGTTTGTGCTAGTTGCGGTCCTCCTACTTTAACTCTTCTATTCCCTATTGCTCTCTAGGAATTTCTCTCCTTCTCTCCTGGCCATCTCTCTCTGGTTTTCTATCTGGTTCTCTAACTTGCTCTCTGGTGTTCTAACCTTCCTACATGTGATATCAGACTTATATCCCCTCCCTAGCTTCCAGCTAAAGTGTGTGTGTGCATATGTATGTTTGTGTGTGTGTGCACATACATATGTGCATGTGTGTGCGTGTGTGCGTGTGTGTGTATTTACCTAACTGTATTTACCTAATTGTGATATACAGGAAATGAGCTATGCTCGTGGGGTCCCGTCTCTGTTTCTCAGAGTCAAATTTTGCCTTAAACTCGTTTAAGTTTTTAGACTGGACGATCTCTTTGTCCAGGCTATTCCACAGGTCTATGCATCTATAAGGAAAACTATATTTCTTGATGTCCTTCGAGCAGCTTGGCTTCTTTAGTTTCATTCTGTGTCCTCTTGTTGCTCTCATCCCACACAAACAGATTTTCTCTGTCAATTTTTTCTGCTCCTATCATGGTCATGAACACTGCAATCATGTCGCCCCTCTCTCTCCTTTCCTCTAAGGATGGCAAATCCAGCCTTTCTAGCCTCTCACTGTATGATAGATCTGTTGCTGTTCTTTGTATTCTCTCAGTCTTGGTTATATCTTTCTTTTTGTGTGAGGACCACACTACTGCTGCATATTCTAACCTGGGCCGGATCATGGCCACTATTAATTTTTTCATCATCTCCTCATCCATGTAATGAAATGCCACTCTTATATTGGTCAAGAGTTTATATGTCTCTCTCACGATCTTATTTATGTGCTTTTCAGGTGATAAACTATCCTGGACCAGCACTTCCAAATCTTTCTCTTCTCTCGCTTTTCTAACTGGTTCATTACCCATCAAATAATTCAATGATGGCCTCTTGGTACTTTTACCCATTTCTAATATTTTCCATTTTTTTGCGTTGAATTTCATTTCCCACATCCGACCCCAATCATGTACCCTATCCAGATCCTCCTGTAACATTTTACAGTCCTCTTCAACCTCTACCTTTCTCAAGATCTTTGCATCATCAGCAAACAGGCTTGCATAGCTGTTCACTCCATCTACCGTATCATTTATGTAAATCAAGAACATTACTGGTGCCAAAACCGAGCCCTGTGGGACACCACTTGTTACTTCCCTCCATCCAGATGTCCTATCCTTTATTACTGTCCTCATTTGTCTGTCACTCAAAAAGTCTCTCATCCATTCCAGGAGGCTTCCATTCAGTCCTCCTATAAGCTCTAATTTCCATAACAGTCTCTTGTGGGGCACCTTGTCGAAGGCCTTCTCCAGATCTAAGTACACACAATCCACCCAACCATCTCTCTCCTGCAGCACGTCAATCGCCCTTGGGTAAAAGCTCAACAAGTTAGAAACACATGACCTTCCACTTCTGAATCCAAACTGACTTTCAGTCAAAATATTCATCTCTTTCAGGTATTTTATCCATCTATCTTTCAGGATTCTCTCACACAATTTCGCAACCAAGCTGGTTAGGGACACTGGTCTATAATTCAGGGGTTCTTCCTTGTTTCCTCCCTTATAGATTGGCACCACATTTGCCCTCTTCCATTCCCAAGGCACTTTCCCCTCTTCCAAGGAGCACACAATTAAATTGTGAATCTTATCCGCCAGTTGTTCTCTGCATTCCTTCAGTACCCAATTAGAGATTCCATCCGGTCCTAGGGCTTTCCTTACATCCTGAGTTCCCAGTAATTTATACACTTCCTGCACTTACACTTTTATATCTTTTATCACTATATTTCTAATCACTCCATCTCCTTCCACAAACTCCCTTTCCTTAGTGAAAACCGATTGGAAACATTTGTTCATTACTTCAGCTTGCATTACTGCATCCTTGTAGACCTCTCCTACTACTTTCAGTTTGGTGATTCCTTCCCTTTGCTTCAATTTGCCATTAACAAAGCTGTAAAACAATTTGGGTTCATCCTTACATCTGTCAATAATACCTTTTTCAAAGTTCCTTTCTTCGTCTCTACGTATTCTTGTATATTCATTTCTAGTTCTTTTACATTCTTCCTTTGCTCTGATATTACCTCTCTTTCTCCATTTGTTCCATGCCATGTCCCTCTCTTTTTTCGCTATCATACAGCTTCTATTAAACCACACCTTTTTCCTGTTTTCTTTCCCACTTACTTTTGGAACATACTTTTCCACTCCCAAATTGTAGAGGTCTAAAAAGATATCCCACTTCCTCTGTATCTCTCTTGTTTCTCTGAATTTTCTCCAGTCTGCATTTTCAAAAAATTTTCTCAATTCTGCAAAGTTTGTTTTCCCAAAGTTGTATCTTCCTTGCCTGTAAAGCTCATCTCTTGGCACCACGTTCCCTGTTATCATCTGGAACTCAATGACCACATGATCACTTTTTCCTATAGGACACAGATAATTTAAAGATTCAATTACATCAGGTATTTGGATAGCAGCAAATCTAATCTTGCTGGTGTGTCATCACCTCTGAATCGTGTCTCTTCTTTAACCCACTGCGTCATTACATTATTCATTGCTATATTTAACAATTTAGTACCCCACGAATCTTCGCTGCCTCCTGAGTCCCATTCCTCCTAGTTCACCTCTTTACAATTAAAGTCACCCATTAGGATTATATTGTTGCTTTCCTCGATCACTTTCTGTAGATAACTAACCATGTCTGACAACATCTCCTGGTATTCATCGTCATTCCATGCTCTCGTATTAAGGGGAACATATACCACTGCCATCTCTCTCTTACCATTCTCCCCAGTTTCTAATTTCATATTTATCGCTTTAACCCTGCCCTCTGCCATTTCCACAGTATCTACATTTATATTGTCCTTCACTGCTATCATCACTCCTCCCCCCATTTTTTCTTTTCTATCTCTTCTCCATAATTTGTATTTCCCGCCTTCCATATCAACATCAATATCTTCTTTCAATTTAGTCTCTACAAAGCACATAACATCAGGTTTGTGTACCCTCAAAAAATCATTGACTTCTAACCTTGCCGATATTAGTCCATCAATGTTTGTGTACGCCACTTTCAAACTTTTTTCATCATTTTTTTATACTCTCGTCTCTCCTTCCCTCCGTCAGTACCACTTTCTCAAATTCTGGTCCATAACTCTCCAACAGAACTCTGTCTTCACTTTCTCCGTTCGCTGTTCGTTTTTTATCTTTGCTTCCTTTACTGACTCCTTTAATTTAGCTCTTTCCTCTTCATTTGCATCTCTCCTAATCCAAACATTTTTAAACCCCTCTTTATCTGACAATTTCCACGTTCTAATTATGATTTCATTCACTATTACTTGAGACTTAAACTTTACTTTCAAAGGCCTTGCCCCACCATCCTCGTACTTTCCTAAGCTAAACACTTCAATCTCTTCTTGAGCTTCATTGTTTCCCTCCATAACCACTGATATTATTTCTTTAGCCTTGCTCAGTTCCTCTCTCTATCTTTCAGATCTTACTGTCATTCGTTTTTCTTTTATTCCTGATATTATCACACATTTTTTCTTATCTGCTACATCCCTGACCAAAGATTCTCTACTTCTTAGTACTCTAACCACTTCCTTCTCCACTTTTTCCTTACTTTGTTGTTCTATGATCTCCTTCAAATTTACATTTCCTTCCTCCTGTATTTTCTTCCACCCCTTATGTTGCTCCTTGATTTCCTGAATATGCTCATCTTGCCTCCTCGATTTTGATTCGTACTCATCTAGTTTACTTTTTATTCTGTCTCTTTCTTCTTCCAACCTCTTATTCTCCCTCTTGAGCTGTTTTATTTCATTTAATGCGGACTCATTACTCACCTTTAATTCTGTGACTTCTTTTTCTTGTTCCTCACTACGTGTGTTAACTTTTTCCAATTTACTCTGTAAGACTTTGATCTCTCTCTCCTGCTCTAAGGTCTGTTCCTGTAACTCTCTAATTACTTCCCATACCTTTTTTAACTCCTGGACATTCCTCTTCGCCGTTTTCTCTACTCCTGCTACTCTTGTTTGCTGCAGCTTATCACTTCCTTTACCAACATTTTCTTCGGAGAAGCCCACAAATTCCCCCTTGCCAGTTGTAAACTTCTTCTTCTTAGGTTAAAGGGTAGTGAAGTGATGAAGCTTATACACCCTCCCCTGGCAGAAATGGCACCCTGGGAAGTTGGGCCTAGCAGGGATGATTATGCACTGATAACCCCTGTTAATCGAATGGTTTCTTGAAGAAAGCAGGGAAGGCTCATCTCACCAGTGGGGATTACAGGCGATGAATCTGACCTGTAACACGGAGAAACTGTTTCATGAGGCGTAACACCTTGGCCTTTTGGTCTTCCGATAGGCTAACACCAGCTAGTAGGATAGGAAGCATGAAGTCGTGGACACCACAGGCGATCAAGGCTGAACAGAGGAAGGTTCTAGCAGAGAAGAACCTTGGGTGCCAAAAGATGAAGTGGAGGATGGTCTCATCTGCACTGCCACACCATGGGCATGAGGGAGTAGGGGAGAGGCCTATCCTGTGCAGGTGTGCGTTGAGGGCTGTATGGCCAAGCCGTAGTCTGACCAGTGCGGTGTCCAGGTCACGGCTGGAAGAACGAGCCCAGGGTTGCGGGGCAGATGATGTGCGATATGCAGAAAGGCATGTGTTGTGTAGCAAATCAGGGATGGCAGCATTCCATATGTTGAAGATGGTGTGAAAGACATTTTTAGAAAAGGAGGAAAAGTCACGAGGATAGGGTTCAATGTCTGTCGTGTCATGTGCCAATGTGGCCACAGCATCGACTACGGTGTTTCCATGGATGCCAGTGTGAGAAGGGACCCACTGAAAATGTATTGTAAAGCCTCGAGCATGGAGAAAAAGAAGAACAGAGTGACAGTTGAAGACAAGTTTGCAATGAGAGGACGGGCGCCAGGACCACAATAGGGCTAGGGAAGACTGTGAATCAGAAAAAATTACGACTGTCTGGGGGTGGAGTGAATCTCTGACAAACCCCAAGGCGCCCAGGATGGCAAAAAGCTCAGCGGCAAGGATAGGGTGAAGCCTGTCTAGTTTCCAAATTCTACACAGGGAAAGAGAAGGGACAAATATTGCTGCCGTCGTGGAAGGAGGGGAGGGGACATGAGAGCCATCTGTAAAAATCTGGAAAGAGTTAGTGTAATGGAGGGACAGTAATTCACCAAAGAGGGATAAGGCATTGGGAGAGTAATGGACTTAGTAAATGGGGCGTGGAGGTGTAAATGAAAAAAGGAGGGTAGTGGGAACAAAGGGGGGACTGGGGAGACAGTGGATATAGGGAAAGGGTGAGGTAAAGGCAGGGACAATCGGCCATAGGATTGCAAAGCTTGGACAAGGAATGGAACACGTGAACATAGAGGCCAGGATGGATTATCATAGGAGATTCTGGAATGGGCATAAAGTATAACCAAGGGATGGGAGGGGGAAAAGGAGAGACTTCTATTTAGGAATAAGCATTCTTGGAACACTCGCCATCGCTCCAGAGGCAACACATTTGCCTCTGCATGCATAGCAGCACCCGGAGAGGAGCAGAATGCTCCAAGTGCTGTCCGGAGGGCAGAATTTTGAATTACATCAAGCTTACTTAAAAGGGAGGGGGAGGCAGATCCATATATGGTACAGCCATAATCCAGTTTGCTTCGGATATAAACTTGGTAAAACTTCAATAGGACTTCCCGGGAGGCACCCCATCGGAAGCCTGTCAAGCATTTCATGAGGGAAAGGCGTTTCATACAGGAGACCCGTAAATAATCAATATGTGCCTTCCAAGTCAGAATTGGGCCATCAAGTCAGAGTCCCAGGAAAGTGTGGCGACGCCGAAGAGGTACAGAGGTATCATGAACATAAATAGTGGGCAGAGAGGGTAATGCGTGTTTAAGGGTATAAAACATTAGAACACATCTGTCTACATTAACCCCGAATCCCCAGTCTGCAAACCAAGTTAGAAGGGTATTAATCCCCGACTGGAGACTATCCTGTGCCTCCTGCAGAGTGGGTGCTGAGCTAAGGAGGGTTAGGTCATCTGCATATACTAGAAGAGAAGTGCCTGGAGGACGGGGTAGTGTAGACAACATCATGTTAAAGAGGAAGGGACTCAAGACCGACCCCTGAGGTACCCCCCTACGAACTGGGAAGGAAGAAGAAGTTAACCCCTCAAGAGAAACTGAGAAAGTTCTACCAGACAGGAAACTACGAATCCAAGTCAGAGGCATGCCAACTATCCCCACTCTTGATAAATTACAGAGGATCCCCTCATGGGAACCAGAGTCGAAGGCCCCAGCCAGATCTATAAAAAGGGACAACATGATTTCCTTATTTCTATGTGTGACTTGGATGGAATGTTCAAGCTGATGAAGAACATCCAGAGTGCCTCGTCCTGGCCGGAAACCACACTGCTCCTCCATGAGAAGACCCTTACTCTCTGCCCACCAATGTAACTGGTTACTTACCACTCGGCTCCATGAGTTTCCCAAGACACGGAAGAAGGGCTATAGGCCTGTAGCTACTAAGCAGGGTGGGGTCTTTCCCCGGCTTTGGAAAGGGAAGAATGGAGGCATGCTTCCATGTCGAGGGAAAGACGCCCAACCGCCAGCTATCGTTGATCAACTGCAAGAGGAGATCATGTGCCACAGGAGGTAAATGGGTCAGGAATTCATATGGAATAGTATCCGGCCCAGCAGCTTTGCGGGGGGGCAGAGCACGCATGGCGATTGTCAACTCATAAGGAGTGATAGGGGACGACAAGTCCGTCGGGGGGGCTTCGCTTCAGCCACCTCAACCACGCACATGACCCGGGGCAAGTCAGGGAGGAGAGCTGGGGTACCAAGGGACATGCTGTAATGGCAGGCAAATGCATTAGCTGCATCTGCGGTAGTGAGCAGATCCACTCCATCTTGGGTTAGGGGATATGTGTAAGTGGTTAATTTACCCTTCAAGGCCCGCAAAAAACGCCAGGCGCGAGTGGAGGAAGTGGAGAATGACAGAGATGCCACAAAAGTCGCCCAGGCCTTCCTTTTTGCAGCCATGACTCTATGGGTGCATTCCGCATTTGCCCGTCGATACTGAGCTCTGTTGGCCTCAGATAAGCAGACCTGCCACGTGCGCCAAGACTGGCGCTTTGCTAACACCACCCTGTGACACTCCTCGGTCCACCAAGGGACCCCACACCGCGGCGCCCAATGGGAGGTGATCAGTGAAAATGCTTCCTTGCCTACCGCCATCAACCAATCCGAAAAAGCACCCGCGGCTAGATTTACAGGGAGGTGAATCACTGGCGGAGAATCCATCAAAGCCTTGGAAAATTTTGTCCATCCACCATCGGACAGACGCCAACGCGGGCTCACGGGAGCCAAGTCGGAGACAGATCTATCAGGGATGCGGATTATTAGCGGGAGATGATCGCTACCCATAAAGGGTCCCTCAGTAAATTCCACCCCATGAAAGTAGGTATCCCCTATACATAGGTCTAAAACTGAGCCTGCTCCTGTGTGTGGATCATAACGAGTTTTGAGGCCCACTGGGGATAGAAGGACGTATCTGTCTGTTTGTAACAGATACGAAAACAGGGAAGAACCGGTGGCACTTACAGAGCTGCTAGGGAGACCGGGTTCCCACAAGGAGTGACGGGCATTAAAGTCACCAAAGACCAATGCCGGTGAAGGGGGCTGGTCGAGGTAATGTGTAAATTCAGCAATGGTGATATTTCGACAGGGGTTGTATAAAAGTAATAAGGAAACTCGATGTCCCTGCAACTCTATCTGTGCACCTAAGGTCTCCAGAGCCCCATTGGTATAAGCGGTGAGTGGGAAAGGCCTGTGATGAATACCGTCCCTGACCAGTAATGCCAACCCACCCCCCTGCTGTGCTGGCCTATCCTGTCTAACGACTGTATATCCTCTAAGATTAAAACGAAGATGTGGTTGTAACCATGTTTCACTTACCCCAATAATCGACGGAAGAAGTTCGTTCATAAGCATCTTAAATTCATGGGTTTTATTCAATATAGAACGAGCGTTCCATACCACCATGGAAAAATGCTTTGGGGTGGAGTCTATGAAGATAATGCAAGGGAGAGTAACCTGGGCATGATTTGCTCACAAATGTCCTTGGGTGTCATGCCCTGAAGGTAGGCTGATATGGCATCCATGACAATCCGGAGAAGGGCAGCAAGATCCACAGCAGGGAGAGGTCGTGGCTGGGTACCAAGGGAAGGCAGCGGCGAAGGGGGTCGCTGGGGTCTGCCTGGTAGGGTGCGGATTGCTTGAGCACGATGAGGGGCCTGTTCCTGGTGCTGACCTTGAGAGGGGATTGGAGCCAGCAAGATCTCTTCCATTGAGGTCCTGTCCTCTGGGAGACATGGGGGGGAGCGAGGACGTTCAGACACGTGAGGGCGCCTCAACCTCGGGGGCGAGTGGACGACCGCTGAGTATGTCAATCTCTGGGCAGATGTCACTATCTCAGGGGGTGGGGAAATGTGTGTGCCCGTATCAGATTCCCTGTCGATGACGTCCGCCTCTGAAGGTTGCAGATCCTGTAGGGCAGAGAAACGGTTGGATGTGACTGCAGCAAAACTGAGGCCCTGCTGCACAGGTCAGCTGGATGCGTGAAAGGAGACAGATGGTGCTGACTGAGCGAGGCGAGGGGGTGTGGCAGTACGCAGTGCCAGGTTGAGGGAGCACAGCTTGGTGTTCACAGACTGGAGAGAAGATGGGTTGTTTTGGGCTTCTACGTGGATGGTAAGAACTTTCTGATAAACTGGGCATGATCTTGATGTGACGGTGTGAGCGTCGCCACAGAAAAAAACAGTAAGGGTCCTCTTTACAAGGCTCCCCAGTGCTAAAGCGATAGGGGTGAAAGCGGCTGCATCTTGCACATCGGACCTTGTTCCGACAGGAAAGGGATCCGTGTCCAAACTGGTGGCAAGTGAAGCATCGCAACAGTGGAAAGGTGTAAGTACCCACCATATAGCAAGAATATCCCAGTATGACTTTCTCTGACATGGGACCCTCGAACTTGAGGCGAATAACTTGAGACGGAACCTGTGTGCCGTCCTGTCCAGATCGGGAAGTGAGGCGTGAAACCTCTACAAGGTGGCCCCCTGACCCCAGACAGCGAAGCTGTGAAAGGATGTCATCGGTGGATAGGTCAAGTGACACCGGGCTGATTTTCCCAAATGAATAAGCACTATCTGTGGGGGAGGTGGCCCTCCAGCACTTGACCTTCCATTCTCCGAGGGAAGTTAGGGACTCAGGAGGGGCAGGTAGCTTGGTTAAATTCGCCTCTGCTATGCAGAAGCGAAAGGCTGCCCCTCATCCCAATACCCGAAGCTCACCCTCCACACTATATTTGCGCCAAGAGCAAGCATTGATGGCCTTAGACAGAGCTCTGGGGTTGGTAAAAGCTGCACTGCCATCTAAAGTGCGGACCAGGAAAGTGATTAAGCGCTCACCTGTGATATCAGTAGATAGTGTGGGCTTAAGATACTTCCCTGAGTGGGATGTGTCGTCCTGTCCACCATCCTCCTCTTCTTCCTAGGGTGGCTGTCGTCCATGCTTGCCTTGGGTAGGTCCGACCTCCAGCATAGCCTCGTCATCCATGGGCACTCCAACCGGCTAGGTAGCCGGCTGCGCCATCTCCAAGGCGTTCACTCTCCTTGGCCGTGCCTTCTTTGCTTGTTTAGTGGTGAAATTGAAGGAAACTATAACCCACCCAAGATAACAGTATCACTACCGCTTCGAGCTTTAGACCACAATATAGTTCTGTGACCAAATACTGTACTACCAACTTCGTCTTCTCCTCTTGGAGTCCTCCACGTGGTGGCTGTGGTGGCTGTCTCCTCGCCAGTTGTAAACAATCTTCCGTCTCTCTCCGCCATGATGCAACCACATGGAAACTTACTTTTTCACAGTCTTGTATTTTTTGGGCCGAAACCTATGTTTTTTTTTAACTAATATCCAAAGGGACCACCACTCACGCATTCGACCACATAATCACAATAGGCTGTTTCCTTTTCGCCGCTGGTTCAGCGATTATTTCTCTCGATCCAGGAGCAGCTCCGACTCCGACTCGTGTGTGTGTGTGTGTGTGTGTGTGTGTGTGTGTGTGTGTGTCGCTCATGTTTCCGGCACATGATCAGAGATGTTTGGCATTCTTCATTAGTCTAGGCTAGGGGATGTGTAGTTGTCTCTTCCTGGAGAACTCAGACATAACTACCTGTTTTATATATTGTTACCTATAGCAATATAGTTACATACCACAGGAACGACCAAGGGGGTCTCTAGTGGATGCTGGGTGAACCAACTAGTATATAGCAAGGTGCCGGCCCACCAAGCCATTCCTGCCCGGCCGGGCAAAAATGTTCACGCAGCCATAATTTCCACCTGGACACAAGAATTTTGCCCAGGCAAAATGGAAAATATACAAAAAATGGCTTCAAATAGCCAGATCACAATGTCCAGGTAACAGATTTTTCAGATAATGGATGTCCAGATAATCGCGGGATTACTGTGTACGTAAGTACACCTAGGTCCCAATTAGCGCATGATCAAAAAATGCAATTCCCAAATAGTGCAAGCTGTCTCTTAATATCCACAATGTTTCAAATTAACAATGCTGGTGAACCCACCACAGCAGAAGATGTGATTACTGCAGCATCTATCGAGGATGAATTACAGGAGGTGAGACAAGAGAGGTTACACCAATGCCAGCAACACCAGAAACACCAAGAGAGCTCTCCATAATCAGATCAGCCAAATCTTGGTTGCTGTAGATGCCTTAACCCTCTGGCTGCAGTGTCCATGATGACAACCTACTGAATGACGTGCTCAGTGTGGAGAAATAGGGGAAAAAATTGTGTTTTTTCAACTTCGTTTGCAACAAACTGCATGTCCATATGCACTCTAAGCCCGAAGAACGATCTGAGAGTATACAAGGTGTGTTTTGACAGCCTGACGCGGGAAAGAGCCCAGTGAAGCGGAAGATTTTTTTCTGT
>JAGKTI010007055.1:0-38338 GCA_018397915.1 Birgus latro
TCATCATGCTGTAAATGTGTTAAAAAATTACCAAAAATGTTAATCATGATGTCCTGGTTGCAATTTAATTTTTTCATGCATGGTTCTTAAGTGCACCAGCTAGGAAAGTTGTGGAAGGCAGTGAATTTCATGTCTGGTAATGTCCTGCTTGCAATTTAATTTTTTCATGCATGGTTCTTAAGTGCACCAGCTAGGAAAGAGGTGGAAGGCAGTGAATTTCATGTCTGGTCATAACCTAACCTAACCTAACATTGTGTTAATCATAATTTCCTGCTTTTAATTTAATTCTTTCATGCATGGTTCTTAAGTGCACCAGCTAGGAAAAAGGTGAAAGGCAGTGAATTTCATGTCCGGTCATAACCTAACCTAACCTAACCTAACCTAACCTAACCATTTTTCTGGTAGCAATTTACATCATTTACTGTATTTGATGCGTTGTATCCAATAATTTAGTGCATAAAATGTAAGAAAAGATGATTTCCATGTCAGATACTTACTTATACTATGCTGGCAAGTTCTGAGCACCTATGCCTCACTCATCTCTATATTATCATTTTTTGGTTAAAATTCAATAAATTCATGCTTTGTGTGCATCATTTATGTGAAAAGGGACCTAAATAAGTGCTATACATGTCCAGTAGGGAGGTAGGAAGGTAGTTTTCTGATTTAGGTTAGGTTAGGTTAGGTTAGGGTCATGAAAAATCAATATTCGGACATGCCTTTGGCTCTATTACATCGGATATTGGAGGGATTACTGTATATTACTTTTTGGTGTTGTTTACCCAAATACTGCTCTTTCCGGTGTGCAATATAGAAAATATTACATGGCCATGACAGTTGCCAGATACCACTTTCTGTGCGAAAGGTACTGGGAATCGGGACATCACTTCTTTGGGCGATTGTACATGGAGGATGCACAGTGGTGAGGAAGAGGACCTATGCACCTAGGAGGAAAATATGGAAGTTGAAAAACCAAGCAGAAAGGGATGCCTTCTACAGCTAAAGGAGGAGAGTGGTGGCTGAACAGGGAGCTGTTGACTGAAGTGTTAATGAACAGTGCCGAGCTCTCAAGAACAATCTCCTAAGAGTTACTGATTAAGTGTGTAGATGGACAAGGGGCCCCACCAAGACATATGGCAACATGGTGGTGGAATGAGGGTGTAGAAGCTGCAGTTAAGGAGAAAAAAAAGCCTTTTCCAGGAATGGAAAAGAGGTGGTAACAAAGAGGAATACCTGGCAGCCAAGCTTAAGGCTAGAAAAGAGATATACACCCATTCCTCAATATCCGGCAGTGTTGTGTACCAGAAGAAGTGTTCGGTCAGTGAGTATATTGGATATCGAAGTAATTTTCCCCATAAGATACAGAAGAGAAGTCAGAAATACATTTCAGACTCACACCCAAACTCTCATATACCTTACCCAATCAACAGAGACTGACACAGAAACACCATAGGTAATGTTATTATCCTCATAAGCAATACTGTTGCTAAAAAATGGCACATTAAACATCACATGCAAGAGGGTAGGGTAATGGGACGTGAGGTGCTGAGAGGCTTCAGGGCAACTAAATGGCCAGGCAGGAAGCTGGCAGTGCACTAAGCAGGGGTGGGGAAGAGAGACAAGTGGGGGTGGGGGAGGGTGGAAGGACAGGGAAGGAGACAAGAAAGTCAAACAGCCCTGTTACCTCCCCCCCCCCCTTCAGTCTCACTCATTCACTCACTTTCTCACTCATCACTCTCACTCACTTGCTCACTCACCATTCTCACACACACACACACACACACACACACACACACACACACATGTGGTGTGGTTGATAGAGTACTTGACTCACAATTCAAGTGACCTAAGTTTGAGTCCTGCTCAGACCATGCTAAAATATGTGAGTGAGGTGAGCTGTCAAGTGTAGCTCAAGGAGCACTGTGGTGGAAGACCTCCAAGGGTTCAAAATGCAGTGGGGTAAAAATTAGGTGGTCTGTCCCCTTGTACCTATACCTCACTCCAGCCTCAGTGAGGCTTGGTAGTGTGTCAGCACTCCTCAGGAGCAGCCAGAGTCAGCCTGTTGACCCCCTTAGGTTAGAATACTAGATTAAGGACCTGTGAACTCTCAGCCACTGGCTGCAATGAATAAATAAACCAAAAATTATTATTATTATTATTATTATTTCGCACACACACACACACACAAACGGGAGACAAGCAAGGGTGGGGGGATAGAGAGGGAGACAACTAGGGGTGGGGGAGGGCAGGGAGACAGGGAGAGAGACATGCCTGGCAATGCTGAGTGTGGTGGGGAATGGAGGAGGGATGGGGGGGAGGGAAGAGAGGGGATGGAGGGACAATGAGAGGACCGGGAGAGCCTCGTATCAAACGCAGGGAGAACCAGGGTGTCGGACTAGTAAGGCAACGGACATTCAAACTGTTTAGATTGTGGGAATGTTCCCCTATTTCTTGTGTTCGATCTAGCAAAGCACTGGTTAACGATGCGCTGGATAACGGGGTATGGGTGTACAGGGCAAAATCTGGGTCTCAGAGACTTTTACTGGGTAACCCAGATAGCAATGAAAGGAAGAATATGATATGTAAGGTTGCAAATCAGATGAAGTGGGAAAACAGGGACATCATAGGTAAGCAGTGTGTGAAAGATGATCAAGGAAAGGTAGCGATGAACAGTGAGGATATTACAGATGCCTGGAGCAAGCACTATAACTGGTTGCTGAATGATGAGCTTGACTGAAACACAGAAGGTTTGGAGTCAGCAGATCCAATGTTTGGCCCTTGGACTTTATTGATGCTACTACTGTGAGCAAGGCAATGGACAGGATGCAGATGGGGAAGGCAGCAGGTGTTTCTGGGTTGACTGCTGACATGCTCAAGGCCTCAGGATATACACGAGTGGGTTTACTTCCTAATTTGAAAAATACAATTATACATAAGTGTGCTGTCCCAGATGGGTGGCTGAAGAGTGTGACTGTAAATGTCTACAAGGGGAAAGGTGATTCTCTAGAAAGAGAAAATTATAGAGACATAAAACTTTTGGATCAGATAATGAAAGTAATGGAGAGAGTCCTAGAAGGCATGAACAGGGAAAGAGTGAATATAATGAGATGCAGTTTGGGTTTATGCCAGGCAATGAGACCACTGAAGCCATATTCACTGTCAACAGCTTCAGGAAAACTACAGTATATAGAAAAGAAAAGAGATATGTACTTTTGCTTTTGTTGATGTGGGGAAAACCTTTGACAGGGTCCCTAGGAAGGTGGTGAAGTGGGCAAAGAGAAAGCTTGCGATTGAAGAGTGGCTGGTTAGAGCGGTTATGACTATGTACAAAGGTGCTCTCACCAGGTGAGAGTGAATGAAGATTTGAGCGATGAATTTTCCATAAATGTTGGCATGAATCAGGAGTCAGTCTTGAGCCCCTTATTGTTTACCATGGTGCCTGAAGCACTCTCATGTAACTTCAGAAATGGACTCCCATGGGAGATGTTGTATGCTGATGACTTGGTGTTGATTGCAGAGAATGAAAGGGAGGCAGAAGAAAGATTTAGGAAGTGAAGGGATGGTATGGGGCACAAGGGCTTGAGAATAAATCCAAATAAAACAAAAGCAATGGAATCTTGGACTGGTGGCAGTGCTGTCAAAGAAGAGGGAGAATGGCCTTGTGTGGTTTGCCACATAGACATGGGAAGTAATTCCATCTTTAGCACCATTTTTGATAAGTGGGTGCACAGGAAATGTAGTGGTATTAGAGGCAGGATGCATGATAATGCTGTTTTCGCGTGTGCAGTGTGCTGGGTACAGCATGTAGAGACTGTCAGGGGTGAAAAGACTGATATTGCTGGTGAGCTCTTGAGTGTACTTGGGAGACATGTTATATGCTGGAGATGGGGCTGGAGCTAGTGCCGTGGCTAGAGTGAGGAGTAGTTGGAAAAAGTTCAGGGAGTTTTTGCCTCTCCTGACCTTGAGAGGACTCTCCCTCTGTACTAAGGGATCTTTATATGTGGCATGTGTTAGGAGTGTAATGCTGCATGGTAGTGAGACCTGAACAGTAAAGGAAGAGGATATTTGTAGGCTCAAACATAGAGAAATGACAATGATCAGGAGGATGTGTAGTGCATCCTCAAACACGAAGCCTTTATTTTTTATTTTTTTATTTTTTTATTTTTTTTTGCAAGGAAGAAGGAACCAAAGGCCAGGGCCCGCATACTGCTCCTTCCCAGAAAAAGTAAAAACAATACAAAAGAGAGCCAAATTCAAGATCCATTCATTTCGAGATGCCTGGACACACTGTGTTTGAAAGATTGGAAATCATAGGAAGTAGGGAATACAGACAGAGGAAGACAGTTCCAGAGTTGACCAGTTGCATAAATGAAGGACTGGGAGTAATGGTTAACTCTTGCATTAGAGAATTGGACAGAAAAGGGATGAGAGTTTGTTGCTAGATGGGGTACTACGTGCCCGTCGTAGAGGTGGAGGGATGCAAGCAGACACTTCAGAGGAACAGTGACCATAGTAGCTATAGATGAGAAATAAAGAAGCAACAGTGCGGCGAAGAGACAAAGGTTGAAAGGAATCAGTAAGAGGAGAGTTAATGAGACGAAAAGCCTGTGACTCCACCCTACTGAGAAGAACTGCATGCATATGGGGAGCCTCCCCACACATGAGAGTTGTACTCCATACACGGGCGAATAAAACCCGTGTACAAGGTCAACATCTGTGAAGGGGTAAAGAAAGTTCGGAGTCGGCCCAGCACATCTAATATCTTGGAAGCAGATTTCACAAGAGATGTAATATGTTCTTTCCAAGACAAATCCTGAGAGAATGAAACCCCTAGCATGTTCAAGGATGATGAAGGACTGAGCTGGACATTATTAAACATTAGTGGGTAATCCTGAGGAAGATTTTGTCAGGCTGACAAGTGTAAGAACTGAGTTTTTGATGCATTAAAAATAACAAGATTATTTTCACCCCAATCAGAGATATGAGCCAAGTCAGACATTAGGTGTGCCATAGCCTTATCCCTTGTTTGCTGAAGTAACTGCTGAGATGGGCGTTGCGGGAACCGAATGGAAAGGTGAAGGGTGGAATCATCAGCATATGAATGGATAGGGTTAGATGTACAGCTTAGAAGGTCATTGATGAATAAAAGAAAGAGAGTTGGTGATAGGACAGAGCCCTGAGGAACACCACTGTTGATAGGTCTAGGAGAAGAATGATGGCCGTCTACAACAGCAGCTATAGAACGACCAGAAAGGAAGCTACAGATGAAGGCACAGATAGAAGGATAGAAACCGTAGGAGGGCAGTTTGGAAATCAAAGATTTATGCCAGAAGCTAGAGATGAAGGCACAGATAGAAGGATAGAAACCGTAGGAGGGCAGTTTGGAAATCAAAGATTTATGCCAGACTCGATCGAAAGCCTTTGAGATGTCAAGTGCAATGGCAAAGCTTTCACCAAAGTCCCAAAAGGAGGATGACCAGGAGTCTGAAAGGTAGGTGAGAAGATCGCCAGTGGAGCGTCCCTGACGGAACCCATACTGATGATCAGAAAGAAGGTTGTGACAGGAAAGATGCTTTAAAATTTTTCTGTTAAGAACTGATTTGAAAACTTTTGAGACACAGGATGTTAAAGCAATTGGACGATAGTTAGAAGGTTGGGAATGGTCACCCTTCTTTGAGACTGGCTGAATGAGAGCAAACTTCCAGCAAGAAGGAAAGGTACAAGTTGACAGACAAAGGCGAAAGAGTTTACCTAGGCAGGGTGTAAGCACAGAAGCACAGTTTCTGAGGACAACAGGAGGGACTCCATCAGGCCCATATGCCTTGTTAATATTGAGGCCAGTGATGGCAGAAAATACATCAGCTGAAGACATTTTAATGCCAGTCATGAGGAAGTCTGAGGGGGGAAGTGATGGAGGAACAGCACCGGAATCGTCTAAGGTAAAATTGGAGGAGAGAGTCTGAGCGAAGAGATCTGCTTTATCAGTAGAAGAAATAGCTACAGAGCCATCAGAGTAGAAAAGAGGAGGGAAGGATGATGAGGTAAAGTTGTTAGAAAGGTTTTTGGCAAGGTGCCAAAAGGAGCGGGAAGAATTCGAGTTGGAGAGTTGGGAACATTTAGCACGGATGAAATCATTTTTAGCAGAGCAAAGAACAGACTTAGCACGATTCCGGGCAGAAATATAAAAAAGATGTGATTCAGGGGTGGGTTGGCTCCGGTACCTTTTAAAGGCCCTCTCTCTGTTGCAGACAGCATTAGAACAAGCGTGATTAAACCAAGGCTTTCTTGCATTAGTCAGAGGACATGAGAAAGGAATGTATGCTTCCATGCCTGAGAGAATAACTTCTGTAATGCGCAGGGCACTCTCAGATGGCTCCCGGCCATGGAAGCAATAATCATTCCAAGGAAAATCAAAGAAGTACTGCCTGAGGGCCTCCTAATCTGCAGCTCCAAAGTGCCACAGACAGCGTTTCTTTGGAGGGTCCACAGGCTGTACCGGAGCGATAGGACAGATTAAGGTAATAAGGTTATGATCGGAGGAGCCCAACGGAGAGAAAAGATTAACAGTGTAAGCAGAAGGATTAGTTGTTAGGAAAAGGTCAAGTATCTTGGAACTTTCTCCAAGGCGGTCAGGGACACGGGTAGGGTGCTGTACAAGCTGCTCTAGGTCATTAAGGATAGAAAAGATGTAGGCTTGTTCACCAGGTGGATCAGTGAAAGGAGAGGAGAGCCAAAGGCGGTGGTGAACATTGAAATCTCCTAGAATGGAGATTTCCGAGAAAAATGGATAGAATGTGTTCCATCGAAGAAGGAAGATAGTCAAAGAATTTTTGATAGTCAGTAGAATTAGGAGATAAGTAAACAGCACAGATATATTTAGTCAGAGAATGACAGGAGAGCCGAAGCCAGAGAGTAGAGAATTCAGAAGAATCAAGTTCAGGAACACGAGAGCAAGATAGATCGTTGCGTACATATACACAACAGCCACCTTTGGCTTTGAAATGAGAATAGAGAAAGTAGGATACAGAAAAGGGTTTGCCTGGGGGAGATAGGTTTACGATTGAAGCGTTGAAAGGAAGGATGGGACAGGAGTGTGTTGGTAGTGAAGAGGGGGGGTAGATTGAGATGGTGTGGGCATGTGGAATATGATGGATGAAACTGGGTGCAGAAAGTAAGATGTGTGAACACTGGGGGTAAGGTTGTGAGCGGCAGGCTGAAAAAGATCTGGCACGAGGTCACAGTGTGAACTCAGGGATAAGGGACTGAATAGGGTGGCTGACAGAAATTGAGCAGCATGAAGAGCTGTCACTGGATGACTAAGGCCGATGCATGCAAGCATGATAGAACCTTTATAAACATGCAAACAAACAAAATAACTAAATCCTAGTTTCCACTGTCTCCTCTGCAGTAGTCCCCTTGGACAGGTATACAACCCCAGTGTTTATTCTGCGATTCCATACATCCCTAGAAGTCCTCAAGCAGGACTCTGTAAAGCACCTCCTGCGATTCTGCCTGGATCTCCTTAATTGTGTCAAAATGACACCCTTTCAGCTGGAATTTCATCTTGGGGAACAGAAAAAAGTTGCAGGGGGTGAGATAAGGTAAAAAGAGAAGATATATAGGGAATTACTATTATCTTTTGGGAAGCCAGGAACTCCCGAACAACGGATGATGTGCGGGCAGGTGCACAGTCCTGGTGGAGAACCCAGTTGTTCTTCCACCTGTCTGGACACATGTGTTCAAAACCTCACAGTAAAACTTGCCATTTACAGTCTGACCAGTGGGGAGGAATTCCATGTGGACAATGCCTTAAAAAAAAAAAAAAAAAAAAAAAAGGACTTTTATTTCACTGATGCAAACTTGACATGTTTTTTTTGGCCGAGGTGAATTTGGAGACTTCCACTGCAACAGCTGCTGCTTTGTCTCAGGGTCATAATCATAAACCCATGATTCATCACCAGTTATAATACTGGAGATGAAGTAATTGGGATTGCCTCTGGTTTGATCTTTGAACTCCCTGCAAACTGTTGCAGTGTTGTTTTCTGGTCATCACTCAGCAGTCTCGGAACAGATTTTCCAGCAGTGGGTCTCATGTTCAAAACATGTAACAAAACACACTGAATGGTCCCATATGACAATCCTACAATCTCACAAACATCATAGATAGTTGGCATATGATTTGCATGGATAGCCTCAGGCACTTTCGCAATGTTTTTTGGTGTTTGTGCTTATCAACGGTCATCCAGAACGCTTATCGTTGTCAACAGACGTTTGTCCGACCAGAAGCATTTGTACCACAAAAAAGTTTTGCTTTGGCTCACACCATTATCACCAAACACTTCCTTAAGCATTCAGCAGGTTTCTGCAGCATTCTTCTTCTTCTTCTTCTTTTTTTTTAAGGATAAAGCAAAAGATGATGCAGTTTCTGCTCCTTAAAATCTGCCGTTGGAGAAGAATATCGCTGAACAGCTAAAACATGACCTCACAAAACCGCATGGAACACGAGAGTGGGCCTCTCAGCTTGCCTGCTGTTTGCACAAAGGCTCACAAAGTGTACTGCTCAACCCTTCTAACGGCAGAAGACCATGCTACATCTGGTTCATGCATGAAATTCAAATTCTCCAAACTTTTAGGCAGCACCTCGTATTTACTATCAATAAACTTCTATTTTAGTTTCCAAGATTGCTGTTATAACAAAAAATTGGTCACAGTTGTTTACAGTAACCCAACTGATCTCAAGCCGGACTCATTTGAACTACAAGACTGTCTTCTTAATTTTTTATTCTGCATTTCTGTCCCTAAATAATCATCACTGTTTATTGCCAATTACTCACACCTGAACCACCAAGACCATGAAAGTAGGTTAACAAAAATGAGAATGGATGCAGTTAACCCCTACACCGCGGGGTTGTCGGAGGCATGCCGTGTCATTCCCGCGGGGATATTCGCACTCCGACTGACTTTTTTAAAATATTTGCCAAAAATCAGTTATTACTCCAAGAATATTATAATTACATATGCATATGGCACATACGTTGAGCTTTCTCCTGGGACGTTTTTTTTAGCACTCGTAGACTACCGTAGGACTTGTGAAGACTTCTGAAGTTGGGTAACTAAGTCTCCACTTTACACTTCCTGACATCACCTAATCTGAATACCACTGCCTGATATTATCATTAGAAACATTATTCAATGATTTCCAAGTAGTTTGGAATCCATACTAAAAAAAAAAAAAAAAAAACTGTGAAAGCAATGTAAAATACGAGCACGTACGAGCCTCTCACTCGTGCTAATTCGCCGCTGGTATTCTGTCATTTCTACTCATATACACACTCACACTTTATTATTTCTAGTACTTTATTACACTTGTATATATCTACAGTCCTTTACCGCTTCCCACACGATGCTTAGTAGCGGCAGAGGCCACAGGCCCTTTTATAATAGGAGCAAAAGTGGCAGAAAGGGAGAAGCGTCATTTCACCATGAAACACGAGAGCTAACTGAGTGAACTGACTGTATCTCAGTAGCCAAGAGTTGAAAATGTCAGCTGCTAATGTATATGCTAAGAAATAAGTCGTAGGAAATCTAGACAATACATAATGAATTAGGTAGTTCCAGGTGAATATAAATATCAATCAGGCTTCTCCCTTCCTTTCTTATATACATTTATATTACGAGAGTATCTCATATGGCATATTTCACGGGGAAAAAAAGCAGGGGAAATTACCAAACGAGTGCAGGTTGGATGTTGCCATGATAATTAGCCAATTCCAGGTGTATGGCACTATCAATTACCTTATTTTATATATATATATATATATATATATATATATATACAATAATCCCTCCATTATTCGGACGTCCAATACTCGGATATACTCACTATTCGGATATTGTGGGCTGCCCAACCCCCAAAATGCCACAAAATTCGAAAAAAATAGAAAAAATTTCAATTTTTTGGGACCGCGTCAGTTTGAATTTCCTGGCCGCGCCGATCGGCTGTGTTTATGCTCGTGGCGCCTGTCTGTCGGTCGCCATTACCCACTCACCTACTGCCTTGTGAACACCTCCGACAATGGCGGCCGAAGTGATTGCTTTTGTGGTGATACCCTACCTCCTACAGTGCTTGATACTGCTCTTCACCTTCTTCATCATGTGTGTGATGATGGCCCCGCCTCCTGAGAAGAGGAACAAAGTGGTTCTGACTCTGGAGAAGAAGAGGCAGATATTGAAGGTGGACGCCGGTTGGTCAACAGGACGTATCCTACATGAGTTTAACCTTACTCGCTCCACCTTGTTTGATATCAAGAAGTCCCGAGACAAACTACAGCAGTACACGGCTGATTTCGCTTCGAAGACCAAACGAAGATCGTCACTAGACCACACGGGAATTTACTGTTATGTACAGTGCAGTGAAGTGATGTGATTCCAGTTATAAAAAAAAAATGTTGTGGAAAGTGTTGGTGATAAGTGGTGGTGATTCTCAAGTGGAAAGGTGTGTCAGGTGCAAGGTCTTCTGTCAGAGTCTGAGATGATAGAGTGGGTTATTACATCAGGACGGCAGCTTCTTGTTTGTAAGTACAGTAAACCCTCCATAAGCCGAACTTTTAGAAGCCAGAATCTTCAGTTAGCCGAACTCAGGCCGAGACCACGTATGAAAGTAGGCCGAAATGTGAAAGTAGGGGGAGAAATGGCGCCAAGCGGACTCGTGACCCCAGTCTGCTGCTTGCTTTTGGAGACAGTAGTTGCGCCATTCTTACTGTCATTTAGTGCTGAACAGTGCTCTCCTTTTGCCTTCTGCCTTGCCATGGAAGGTTCATAGCTTAAAAGAAGTGATACTGGCACCTCTAGTCGTAAAGGAATGAAGCTAAAAAAAAAAAAAAAGTGCGCGTGTGACAGTGTAGTGATCATGATTAAAGTTCAGTACTATTATTACTGAAAGTGTTACATGGCAGTCTATTACAGTGATTACATTTAAGTTTAGTTCTTAATATAGACTGAAATAAATACTGGGTACTGTTTAGAATTTACGTTAAACTATGAACTAACCCACCTCCACCAACTCCGTCTCCAAAACAAAACAAACTGCCGAACTTCGAAGAATCTACTGCTTCTAACGAAAGGTGTTACATTGCAGTCTATTACAGTGATTACATTTAAGTTTAGTTCTTAATATAGAGTGAAATAAATACTGTGTACTGTTTAGAATTTATGTTACAGTATGAACTCAACCACCTCCACCACCTCTGTCTCCAAAACAAAACAAACTGCCAAAGAATCTACTGCTTCTAACGATGGGTGTTACACTGCAGTCTATAGTGATTACATTTAAGTTTAGTTCTTAATATAGAGTGAAATAAATACCGGGTACTTTTTAGAATTTACATTCAAGTGTGAGATAAACCACCTCCACCACCTCCGTCTGAAAAACAAAACAAACTGCCGATGATCTTCTGCCTCTGAAGAAAGGCAAATAATGTGCACTGAATTCTTTTTGTCTTTCTTTATTAATTTATACACTGTATATGCTCCTTTACTTTAGTGTTAAGAAGACAAGTAATAAGTATTGTTATTGCAATTTGGGGGGGTGAAAATCCATCTCCAACACACATTACCGACAGTCGGTACTGCCTCTGTGAATGATTTTCCACCAATTAACCACTTCAGTACTGTGACGTCTATTTCTACTTTATTTACGCTTCCTCCAGCCGATTTTATGGCACTCAGGACTGGACTCACATACTGAAGGGGCTAACGAAGGCTGTTCCAACCCCGTGCACTTCCACAGATCCAACCTACACTGTCTAAAATTGTCTGGTGGCGGCAAGGACAAAATGAAAATACACCCAGCACTGAAGGGGTTAAATGTATATTAAATGCACTATATTGTTTTTTGTCATAACTAATTTATTTATATATGCTTCTTTAATTTAGTGTTGAAAGGACAAGTAATAGGTATTGTCTTAGCAATTTTGGGGGGTGATAATTCAGTAATTTAGCAATTTTGGGGGGTGAAAATTCGGTAAGCCGGAAAAATCGGTAACTCGAACCAAGGTAGAGCCGCCCCATATAGTTCAGCTTATGAAGGGTTTACTGTACCCTAACTTCATACATAACCTGTTTTCATCATGTTGTAAATGTGTTAAAAAATTACCAAAAATGTTAATCATAATTTCCTGCTTGCAATTTAATTTTTCCATGCATGGTTCTTAAGTAAAACAGCTAGAAAAAGGTGGAAGCAGTGAATTTCATGTCCGGTCCTAACCTAACCTAACCTATGCTTACCATAAAGATTTTCATGCCTAACCTGTTTTCATCATGCTGTAAATGTGTTAAAAAATTGCCCTAAATATTAATCATAATTTCCTGCTTGCTATTTAATTTTTTCATGCATGGTTCTTAAGTGCAACAGCTAAGAAAAAAGTGGAAGCAGTGAATTTCATGTCCGATCCTAACCTAACCTAACCTAACATTGTGTTAATCATAATTTCCTGCTTTTAATCTAATTCTTTCATGCATGGTTCTTAAGTGCACCAGCTAGGAAAAAGGTGGAAGCAATGAATTTCATGTCCGGTCCTAACCTAACCTAACCATTTTTCTGGTAGCAATTTACATCATTTACTGCATTTGATGCTTTGTATCCAATAATTTAGTGCATAAAATGGGAGAAAAGATGATTTCCATGTCAGATACTTACTTATACTATGCTGGCAAGTTCTGAGCACCTATGACTCACTCACCTCTAAATCATCATTTTTTGGTTAAAATTCAATAAATTCATGCTATCTGTGCATTATTTATGTGAAAAGGGACCTAAATAAGTGCTATACATGTCCAGTAGGGAGGTAGGAAGGTAGTTTTCTGATTTAGGTTAGGTTAGGTTAGGGTCATGAAAAACCAGTGCTGGAGCTTTAGGACCAATATCCGGACAAAACCAACATTCGGACATGCCTTTGGCTCTATTGCATCGGATATTGGAGGGATTACTGTATTATTTTGTATAAGAATAGGGCATAGGTCTCATTTCAATGGATGAAAACAGTGGAATAATCCGGGGAAGATTTACTTAGCACAGAGAGGCCGAGCAGACGACACGAGAGGGTAATGGAGGGGAGGTAGGGAGTCTAGAATGGGGGAAAATGGCTAAACTGTCAACAATGGATGGGAGTACTGATGACATTAGCAGCTCTGACTATTGTTGGACATTGGCAGTGCTGATAGATGATACAAGTCACCACCTGAAAGCCCAGGGGAACTAAAAATAACACAGAGTCATTCAAATGACGCCCCGCGGTATGATCCACTGCACCCGACCATCACGAAAGTGACTACCTGCGGTTAAGGGGTTAATAATGGAGAAAATGACAATTAGATGGGTATCAGTACATATAACTGAAGGTAATGATAGTTTTCAGTTTTCCCAAAAATGTAGTTTTCTAAAAGCATCTTGATCCCAACCATTTTAGATTTGGGGAACTACACTGTAACACAAAGTGCTAGGAGCAGGAGTGCCACATTCTTATGCCAATGCAAAGGAGGAATGTCCCCTCATTATCTGCTCTTTTTTTCTCCTACGATAACAAAAGAGGAACACTTGAGTAGTATAATATTCTTTCTTCATTATCTTGAATCATACATTTCAGACCTGTCTATCTATCTATCTATTGCCAGATGCCTTAATCCCATAAGGGGTGGCCACAAACAAATCTCCTTCATGTCACCTGTCCCCTGCCATTTCACTGAAATGCTCCCAGCTCACACCCCCCTCTCTCATATACTTCTCCACTCCATCCCTCCATCCCATCCTTGGCCTCCCCCTCCCTCTCTCCCCCTCCACCTCACTAACATACACTCTCCTCATCAGTCTCTCACTCTCCATCCTCTTCACATGGCCAAACCACCTCAATGTGTTTCTCCTAACACTTCCTATAATATCCACATCCACACCTTAATGCTCCTTCACTCCATCCTCTCCACATGGCCAAACAACCTCAATGTGTTTCTCCTAACACTTCCTATAATATCCACATCCACACCTTAATGCTCCTTCACTTCCTCATTTGTCAGTCTGTCTCTCCATGTGACTCCACATGCTCCTCTCAAATAACTCATTTCCACTGCTCTCACTCTTGCCTTCTTTCCCACCAACAATGTCCAAGCTTCATTTCCACACATTAGAGTTGGTATCACAATACTGTCATATAGTAACTTTTTCACTTCCATGCTCATGTCCCTGTTTCTTATCACTGCTTTCAAGGAACCAGCAACCTTTCTTCCTTGCTGTACCCTTTCAAGCACTTCACCCTCTAAACTTCCATCCTTACTCATCACACTACCCAAGTACTTAAATGCACTCACATTTTCCAAATCCTCCTCCTCCAACCTCACAGTACATTCGCTGACTACACTTCTCTAAAAGACCGTAACTTTACTCTTCCATACATTCACATTTAGATTCCGTTTCTTACACACTCTCCAAAACTCATCCACCAAGCCTTGCAGCTCCCTTTCGTCTTCACTTAACAACACAGTATCATCTGCAAACAACGGCACAGGAAGTTTCCAGATACTGCCCTCTATCATTAGGGCCACTCCAACATCCACCGCCCTACCTTGTACTGTATCTCTTTCAAAACCTCATCCACATACAGGCTGAACAATCATGGAGACTTGACACATCTCTGTTTCAATCCAACCTTCAAATAGAAAAATTCACTCAGCTCACTATCCACATGCACTGCAGCCTTAGCCCCTTCAAACATACTCATCACGGCATTCAGCAACTTCCCATCTACTCCATATACGAGTATTCTTAATACTTTACACAATCCTTGTCTAGCTAACATTTCATATGCTTTCTCCAAAACCATGAAGGCCACATACAACTTCTTTCCCTTCTCTAGAAACTCTTCCACTAAAGATCTGAGAATGACTATCTGATCTACATAAACCCTTCCTTTCCTAAAACCCTGTTCTTCTCCAACAAATTCCTCGTTATTTCCTTAACTCTGTCAATAAGTATCCTTCCATATACTTTTCCTATTACACTAAGACAAATGCCCCTATGATTACCACGCACTTCTTTTTCCCCTTTTCCTTTGTACAGAGGAATAACTCTGTCAATAACTATCCTACCATATACTTTTCCTGTTAAACTAAGAAGACAAATGCCCCTGTGATTACCACAAACTTCCTTTTCCCCTTTTCCTTTGTACAGAGGAATAATCATACCATACTTCCAATCCTCTGGGACTCTACCTTCCTCCCAGGCCAATCTGCACACCTTCCACATCCATTCTACTACTATCTCTCCCCCATGCTTCAGCATTTCACCACACACTCCATCAATTCCTGGGGCTTTCCCCATTTTAACTTTCTTCATTGCTTCCACCACTTCCATCCTACTGATTTCTTCCTCTCTTCTCACAACCGTCCTCCCCGCAATTCCCCAGCCACTTATACTCGCATTACTTTCATTCTCTGTGTTCAACAATTCCTTAAATTGTTCTCTCCACCTGCTCACTTTTTCTCCCTTCTCCACTAGTAATCTACCATTTGTATCTTTCACTCCCTGACTAACTTCTTTGACACCCTGTCTAAATCTCTTTACCTCTTTCCAGAACATTTTCTTACATTCCCAAGAATTTACACTCAAATTCCTTCCAAATTCCTCATGCACCCTCTTCTTACTCTCTCTCTTACTTATCTTTTCACCTCTCTCTTCCTTTGTACATATAACTCTCTTTTCCGTATCGCAACTTCTTCCATGCCCGTTTCTCATCCACTCAATATATGTTTTATTCTTTTGTGCCACAGCCTGTCTCACTTCTTCATTCCATCATGCTGTTCCCTGCAACCCCTTTCATCTTCTCTTCACCCCACACACCACCTCACATGCTGCACAGATTTCTTCTGTGAATATCTTGCACATACCTTCCATATCCCCCATCTGCTCCAATCCAAATTAACTCAACCGCTCCTCCAGTTCTTGCTTATATACTGCCTTTTTTCCATCCTCTTGTAACTTTTCTACCCTCCTTGTATGAACTACTTCCTCCTGTCCTTCCCTTCGTCTATTTCTCCATTTCATTTGGACCTTACTTCTCACTACCACCAAGTGGTGGTCAGAAAGTCCACTCCCCCAACCTTTATATGCTCTTGCATCCATTATACACCATCTCATCCTATCATCCACACACACAATTATTCATTACCTACCGTTCATTCAGTTCACCACCCACCCTTCTCATCATTCACCATGTATACCTATGGATCATTTTGTGTCTGAAGAGGGTATTGGATATCATCAATCCCCTCCTGGCAGAAATGTCCACTGAAGCACTGCCATTCTCATCCACCTCTGCAGGCACACCCCACTCACCAAGTACTCTAGCCACCTTCACATTCCCTACTTTTCCATTCATATCTCCAATCAAAAACACTCTCTCATTCCTTTCAAACTTTTCCATGCACACTTCCACATTTGTCTAGAACTCTTCTCTCACTTTGCTTGCAAGATTTTGCGTTGGCACATATACACACACAATT
Organism: Birgus latro; assembly: GCA_018397915.1. Taxonomy (NCBI): domain Eukaryota; kingdom Metazoa; phylum Arthropoda; class Malacostraca; order Decapoda; family Coenobitidae; genus Birgus; species Birgus latro. Next base: position 16,549 of record JAGKTI010007055.1, read on the forward strand.
GCCCACATTTGTAATCCAACTTTCAATCTTACCCACACAATCCTTGAACCAACTGATCAATACTCTCTTATATTCTCCTTCCATCTGTTACTCACAAACAATACACACTCCTTCTTTTGCCCTCTCATTCTCACCTACTCCTGTGCATGTAACCCATCCATACTCCCATTCTCTCACACTTTCACCTCCCAATTTAGTTTCAGTTTATCCACATATATCCACTTTTGCACCCTCAAGCACTTGGACAATCTCTCTCTCTTCCACCTCATCATTTGCACCCCTTACACTCCATGTCGCAATCCATACCACATCCTTTGTTTGGCCCTTAGGCATCACCTTTTGGTCAGTCCTGGTCCGAGGCTTCATGTTGTATTTTTAGTTAGTTGTTTTCTGGGGAGGAGCACTAACCCTCCGCCAACGCACCTGTTGTCATGTAGGGAACACGTGTTGGTTGGTTATAAGGTTATCGCCCAGCGTTGTAAATGCTTTCCTGGTTTACAGAAAATCATTTGGCTTGCCACCCAGTGCTGAGCTACCCTAAAAACACAGTACCACTTTACTAAGTGGATGGATGATGGGTGCCCCCACCTACCACCTACATTTAAAATCACTTATCAAAAAAAAAAAAAAAAAAAAAAAAAAAAAATACATCACTTATCCAAAAAAAAAAAAAAAATCTTCTGCATGCACAACAAACTTCAATATGTCACCTACTGTTCATCTCTGAGACTCTCCTCAGCCTGAGCCAAACACTGCTGGAGAGCCATTACATCACTCTTGGCCTGTTCCTTCACCTTGCACAGCTGTAACTCTGATGACTGTACCCTGTACATGGAAAGATGCAAACTTTAACCTTCATTTTGTCCAAATTTGCACACTGACAAAGGGTAGGCAGATCCACAGCATACCTCTTTACCTCATAAAAACAAAGGTACAATAACAGGATGAATTTCCAGCTCCCAACTCCCATCTCTGTTCGCCCATCTTCATGATGCTGAGACTGCTATGTAACTGAATAGAGTGGCTTAAATGCTGGAGTGAGTAACAGAAAGGTGACAAGTTTAGGTATAATGCAGTCATTGTTCTTGTTGCTGCTTTACCATGGTCTGTCTGGTCAAGCAGACCAAGCAACTGCAGGTAAGCAATTGCCCCTATAGGGTCAGCCGATGGGTTCCCTGTATCATCATGTTGTATCTGAGTCTTAGTGTGGCATGTGCTGTGCAGTACTCCATGATGTGAGTTACGCTATGTGGACTTATTCTACAAGCAGGGCACATGTTATCTGTGACTTCACCCAACCTGAATAGGGCTGGGTGGTGTCCTGATTTAAACCTAACCAGACGAACTTGATCAGTTCTATTTTAAGTGGCTTGTAATATAATGTTCTGATCAAGGTGCTGTATTGCCCTGTACATATAGTGAGTAATGTATGTACACTTTGCTTCACTGCTAGTGCTGGAATGTGTGGAGGTAAGTTGTTGAAGAGGGTTTGATAATGTTAAGCAATTACCATGGTCAAGCAGACCCATCAACCACAGACAAAGACTTGAAGCAGTGGCGTCTTCATCGTGGGTCCAACCCTCAGAGGCTGTCGAATTGGAGGAGGAGGATGACATGGGGTCTAAACCACCGCAAACATCCCCGACCCCTCACAGGGTCACAGAACCTGGGAGTGGCTTCGGTCGCCTGTGCAAGTACCACATCTCCGAACACAACACACACAACACTGTTTTTTCTGTACCGAGAAATGACTCACCAGCAGTCATTTCTTGAAGACTTCTAGCCGGCAACATTGAGAACAATCCAGGACCCATCAACAAATAGTTATGTCTAACATGCTCAAAACACATCACTTCAAGTCAAGAGACAAATAGTTCAGTTGAGTGCAGTTCCTGCAAGAACTGGACCCATTTCACCTGCACAATACTTACATCCAGAGAACATTACACAAACACCTGGACCTGCTCCTTATGCTCCTTCTTCCCCCCCACCAGCCCCCTCTCTTACTCCCTCCATACCTCCTCAGCCTCACCCACTTATCCTTCCCATGCCATCCAATCCCCCAACCTCTCCCATTCCACCCCAATCTAATCCACCCCAACCCTTATCTCTGTCACAACCTTCTCCTATCCCAACTCTTCCACCCACACCCCCATCTCCCCCCCATGCTGCAGCACCCAACAGACATCATACACACAAATATTAACATTCTTCAAAGAAACATAAATGGTATAAACACAAAAAATCAAGAACTCACACAATTCATCAACCAACAAAACATACACATTGCCATCTTACAAGAAACAAAACTATGCAAAACACAAAAAAACACATATATTTCATAACTTTACCACCATCATACAAGACCGGGCCAATGGCGGTGACAGTGGACACCAATCCATCAACTTTTCAGATACTAGTCTCTATTTATCTATTACCAGACACCTCACTCCCACATGGGGTGGCCACAAACAAATCGCCTCCATGTCACTCTGTCCCCTGCCATTTCACTACCATGCTCCCAACTCACACACCCCTCTCTCATGTACCTCTCCCCTCCATCCCTCCATCTCATCCTCGGCCTCCCCCTCCCTCTTCCCCCCTCCACCTCACTCACACACACTCTACTCGTCAGTCTCTCACTCTCCATCCTCTCCACATGCCCCAACCACCTTAACTTGTTTCTCCTAACGCTTCCTATCACATCCACATCCACACCATAACACTCCTTCACTTCCTCATTTGTTAGTCTGTCTCTCCATGTAACTCCACATGCTCCTCTCATATAACTCATTTCCACTGCTCTCAATCTTGACTTCTGTCCTTCCAACAGGGTCCAAGCTTCACTTCCATATGTTAGAGTTGTATCACAATACAGTCATGTATCAACTTTTTCACTTCCATGCTCACTTCCCTGTTTCTTATCACTGCTTTCAGCAAACCAGCAACCTTCCTTCCCTGCTGCACCCTTTCAAGCACTTCACCCTCCAGACTTCCATCCTTACTCATCACACTACCCAAGTACTTAAATACACTCACATTCTCCATATCCTCCCCATCCAATCTCACTGTACATTCACTGGCTTCACTTCTCTCGAAGACCATCACTTTACTCTTCCATACATTCACCTTTAGATTCTGTTTCTTACACACTCTCCCAAACTCATCTACCAAGCCTTGTAGCTCCCCTTCGTCTTCACTCAACAACACAGTATCATCTGCAAACAACAGTACAGGGACTTTCCAAACTCTGCCCTCTCTCACTAGGGCCGCTCCAACATCCACTGCCAGACCTTGTATCTCTTTTATAACCCCATCCATGTACAGACTGAACAACCATGGAGACATGACATACTAGTGCACACACAAAATCACTTCTCCCCCCACATGACACCACAACAGAAATACAATAAATTAAAATACACACTGGCAACAAATCACACATAACAACTGCCAATGCATACATTCCCTTCTCCCAATCATCCCCCACAGAATCATACAATTTTTCTCCTCAAACACACCACATCACTAACATATCCAGCATCATTCTGGGTGGTGATTTCAATGCCAAGGCATGTCAACAACCCTAACCTAGACAGAGGGCTGGTATTACAGTCCAAAACAGATAATCTTTTCATCCTCAATGATATCCATCAACATACCGATACTTGTACCACACACCAAGCCCTCTTCCTCCCATCATCCCCAGACATCACCTTTTGCTCCCCAAACCTTGCCCCCACAACATCCTGGAAAGTGGCAAAAACCCTTGGCTCTGACCACCTCCCGATTGTCACTACCAAACCCAGAATCACCCCAGTTGGCCACAGACATACATACACTAATTATAAGAGAACCAACTGGGAGGCCTTCACAACTGAAACAGAACAACACTTTAAAACATTAAACAGTACACTCACCATAAACATCAACACCACTGTGCACACTTTCAATACAAATATTCAAAATGAAGACAAAAGACACATCCCTAAAGGCAAAAGAAAGACATAACCCCAACTTCACACCAGAAATTCGAGGTCTCATCAGTCAATGCAACACACTGCAACACTCCCCAACACCCCGTACACAAGACACTGTACAACAAATAAACACATTCAACACTCAAATAAACAATAAAATATCAGAGCAGCAAACACTAAATTGGAATAATTATCTCCAAATGCTTGATCACAAAATAAACACCAGCAAACTCTACAAAACATAAAACAGTATCACACTCTCCAACAGCAACACTACACAATCACACACTGTCATCACAACAACAGACAACATACCCTCAAACAAACAACAAGTAAACACTCTCATCAATCACTTTTCACACGTCAGTCATCAAGACCCCCATCGCGACAATCCACATGTCATCCGACACAAGAGACAGTCCAGACGAAGCATGGTACTATCATCACTATCCCAAACCCAACAACGACCCCATGTTGCCTTCCTCACACTGCCCCATCACACTCCTCTGCACCCTTTCCAAAGTTACTGAATGACTGGTATTACAATTAGTAATACCTCACATCCCCCTAGCCCCATCACAACATGGTTTTAGGCTGCTACACTAAACAAATACTCTTCTCACAGACCTTACGCAAAGAGTTTTTGATGGCATCAACTCAGCTAGGCCACCACACAGATCACTCCTAGTCACACTAGACATTAGCAAAGCTTTTGATGTCATCCCCCGCCATAACTTCACAAACAAAATATTCAACACAAACATGCACAATAACACAAAAATTTGGCAGGCAAACTACTTTGCAGGCAGATGTGCACAGGCAACATTTGCTGGTCAGGGATTGAACATCAGAAACTTCATAAACGGCGTCCCTCAAGGATCTGTTTTGTCCCCTACACTCTTTGACCTATACATGCATGACATACTCACACCCCATACACCACTGATTCACATAGCTTCCTATGCAGATGACATAACACTTACATGTACACACCAAAATGCAAACACAGCTGCACACATCCCCCAACCTTACCTCAACACACTACATGAATGGTTCACCACAAACAGACTCAATATAGCCCCAGCCAAATCTAGTGACCTTTCTCACAAACTGGACAGCAGAACATAGTCACATTTCACACCTCACCATAAACAAAACCCCTCTAACACACACACACTACTGCTGATGAAGGATTTAGATGTGAGAAAAGCAATGGGACTAGATGGTGTGGCTGGATGGATCCTGAAGGAATGTGCCGACCAGTTAGTGTGGCCAGTTTATGTCATCATCAAGACCTTGCTTGAAAATGGACAGTTACCTAAAGATTGGAAAAGAGCAAGTATTGTGCCAATCTTTAGGGAGGAGATAGGGAGGATCCACTTAATTATAGACCTGTGTCACTTACTAGTATTGTTTGTAAAATCTGTGAGAAAGTTATTAGAAAAAGATGGATAAAGTATTTAGAAGAAAATGAAGTAATAACACTAAGACAGTTTGGTTTTAGAGAAGGAAGATCATGTGTTACTAACCTATTAAGTTTCTACAGTAGGGTAACAGATGTCATACAGGAGAGAGAGGGATGGGCGGACTGTGTCTATCTGGATCTTAAGAAAGAATTTGACAGGGTGCCCTATAAGAGACTATTGTGGAAGTTGAGGACCTTTGGAGGGGTGCATGGGAAACTAACTATTAAAGTGGATGGAAGATTATTTGACAGGAAGGCAGGTGAAAACAGTAATAAGAGAAAAGGTTTCACAGTGGAGAAATGTGACTAGTGGAGTACCCCAGGGCTCTGTCCTGGCCCCAGTAATGTTTCTGATATATGTAAATGATTTGCCAGAGGGTTTGAATAGTTACATGAGTATGTTTGCAGATGATGCTAAAATTATGAAACATATTAAATGTATTGATAGTTGTAAAGAACTGCAAGAGGACTTGGACAAAATACACAGCTGGAGCCAGACTTGGAAAATGGACTTTAATGCCAAGAAGTGTCATGTATTAGAAATGGGTATAAGTGAAAGAAGACCACACTGGACATATAAAATGGGCAATGAGATGATTAGTAAAAGAAAGGATGAGAAAGACTTGGGAGTGATTATTCGGAATGACTTGTCACCAGAAAAGCATATAAACAAAATTATTGGGGGAACTTATGGAATACTGACCAACATGAGAGTGGCTTTTAATTATATGGATGAGGAAATGTTGAGGGAGTTGATGGTGACCATGATAAGACCAAGACTAGGGTATGCGGCAGTGGTATGGTCACCTCATTTGAAGAAGCATATTGATAAACTAGAAAGGGTTCAACGGATGGCAACGAAGACGATACCACGTTTAAGGGAACTCACCTACGAGGAAAGATTGGAAAAACTGAAGTTACCAACACTGCGCGAGAGAAGGGAAAGAGGTGACTTGATCACGATATTTAGAAATGTAAGAGAATTGGAAAGGGTGGATAGAGAGGATCTTTTTGTGTTGGATGATGGAAGAACAAGAGGTCATGGCTTCAAGTTGAGGAAAAGTAGATGTCTTAATGATCTGATCTCAAAAGGTTCAGTTTCCCGAATAGAAGCATAAGTATTTGGAATGACTTAGATGAAGAGGTGGTGCAGGCGAAAAACATTCATGTATTTAAAACTAGATTAGATGAATGTAGATATGGAGACAGGACAACACGAGCTTAGCTCAATTCCTGTATACTACAAATAGGTAAATACAAATAGGTAAATACACACACACAAATTCAGTTCAAAGCAAAATTTGACTTATTGAGAAACAGAGACGGGACCCCATGAGCGTAGCTCATTTCCTATATGTGAGTATCACAACTAGGTAAATACACACACACACACACACACACACACACACACACACAAAATCCTTGGTGTAACATACAATACATCAATTTTATTTAAACAATACATCATAAACACTAAAAATAAATTAACACCAAGACTCAACACCCTCAGGTCACTTGCCTATCCAACATTCGGACACAACAAAGAAACCACCACCACAGTATGCAAACAATATATACAGTCAGTGATGAATTTTGCAAGCTCTGCTTGAGCTTCTAACCTCACTAAAACACACCACAACACCCTACAGACCATACAGAACAAGGCCCTAAAAGTAATCACAGACTGCACAGCTACTACACCTACAGACCACCTACACCAAGAAACCAAAGTCCTCAAAGTCAAGGATCATCTAGACACAAGAGGCACACAAACTCTTGCCGCATCCTCCACAAAACCACAAGATCCACTACACTACATGGCAGTACATCCATACACACCAAGGAACATCAAAACAACACCCAGCACATGATATCATACACAAATACTGTCATCTCTCCCCCCTCGCCTGCCTCAAACCAGCTTCAGAAGCACATCCATACTCAAATCACTCGCCACTCCATTCAGTCACTCAAAGACAACACACAGCTGCGTGCACGGCCTCCTGATATCCACCATTCTGAATCCTATCTCCCTCATGAGGAGAGGGTCCACCTGGACAAGCTGAGATGTGGACATCATCCAGCCCTCTTGAGTTATCAGAAGAGGATGGATGACTCAGTTGCTGAAGCCTGTCCAGGATGCAACACAGCACCTGATACTAGTAACCCGAGGAATCCCATCGACATATGGGTACGTCGCAACGTTTTGTCACAGCTACACCCATCGACGTACGAGTACCTCACGCAATTGCAAGGGTCATAATTTGCACAATTTTCAAGTTTCATGGGTGATTTTTGGTAGGCATATGTGGGAGACCTTCCTCTACCTGCTGTCAAGCGGGGATACTGCCTGGCCCTACCTAACCCCCCCTCCCCCCCACACTGGGCAATTCACCTGTTAGCAGTAACCTGGTCAGTAAAGGTATGTTGCCCCACGGTCTCTCCAATGATGAAATTCATGGTGAAAGTGATTCCTGAGGTGGAAGACAAAGAAATAAAGAAGCTAGAGCAAGAAACAAACAGAAGTGATGAGGTGGTAATGTCATAAAGGAAGGTGCCATATGTGGATGTGTTTGGTGACTGAACAATGCTTCTATTGCCTATATAAATGTGTGAAAACCAATTCAGTCTTGTACTACACATAAATTCGTACCAAATACATAAACAAATACGTAATTTAAAGTGGCCTGAATTAGTTAACCCTTCTATAGTTCGTATTCTTTAGCCAGGTACCCTTAGAAAGAGGGAAAACATAAGGCAGACTCATCACTTGTAGCAACATTTATAGCCTCAGAAGGGCGATTTCTCTACGAATTTTTGATGTTTCTCACCGAAAGCGAAGGTTTGAGCCCCCCCTAAAAAATTCCGAAAATGCTCGGGACTGGGGGGTATCGGAGGTTGGAAATCGGTCGGGACATGACGGGTTAAACACATTATGGATGACTTTTTTTTTTTTATGCAAGGAAGAAGGAACCAAAGGCGATGAGCCCACATACTGTTCCTTCCAAGAAAAAGCAAAAACAATACAAAAGAGCCAAATTCAAGACCCATTCATTTCGAGATGTCTGGACACACTGCGTTTGAAAGACTGGAGATCATAGGAAGTAGGAAATACAGACAGAGGAAGACAGTTCCAGAGTTGACCAGTTGCATAAATGAAGGACTGGGAGTAACGGTTAACTCTTGCATTAGAGAGTTGGACAGGAAAGGGATGAGAGTTTGTTGCTAGACGGGTACTACGTGTCCGTCGTAGAGGTGGAGGGATGCAAGAAGACAGTTCAGAGGAACCATGACTTTTGAAGTAGCAATAGAAGAGAGATAAAGATGCAACAGTGCGGCAAAGAGACAAAGGTTGAAGGGAATCAGTAAGAGGAGGAGAGTTAATGAGACGAAAAGCCTTTGACTCCACCCTATTGAGAAGAGCTGCATGTGGGGAGCCTCCCCACACATGAGAGTTGTACTCCATACATGGGCGAATAAAACCCATGTACAAAGTCAACAACTGTGCAGGGGTAAAGAAAGTTCGGAATCGGCTTAGCACACCTGATCTCTTGGAAGCAGATTTCACAAGAGATGTAATATGTTCTTTCCAAGACAAATCCCGAGAGAATGAAACCCTAAGCATATTCAAGGATGATGCAGGACTGAGCTGGACATTATTAAACATTAGTGGGTAATCCTGAGGAAGATTTTGTCGGGTTGATAAGTGTAAGAACTGAGTTTTTGATGCATTAAAAATAACAAGATTATTTTTACCCCAATCAGAGATACGAGCCATGTCAGACATGAGGTGCGCCATAGCCTCATCCCTTTTTTGTTGAAGTAACTGCTGGGATGGACATTGTGGAAACCAAATGGAAAGGTGAAGGGTGGAATCATCAGCAAATGCGTGGATAGGGTTAGATGTACAGCTTAGAAGGTCATTGATGAATAAAAGGAAGAGAGTTGGTGATAGGACAGAGCCCTGAGGAACACCACTGTTGACAGGTCTAGGAGAAGAACGATGGCCATTTACAACAGCGGCTATAGAATGACCAGAAAGGAAGCTAGAGATGAAGGCACAGATAGATGGATAGAAGCCGTAGGAGGGCAGTTTGGAAATTAAAGATTTATGCCAGACTCGATCGAAAGCCTTTGAGATGTCTAGTGCAATGGCAAAGCTTTCGCCAAAAGTCCCAAAAGAAGGATGACAAGGATTCTGAAAAATAGGTGAGAAGATCACCAGTGGAGCGCCCCTGACGGAACCCATACTGACGATCAGAAAGAAGGTTGTGACAGGAAAGATGCTTTAAGATTTTTCTGTTAAGAATTGACTCGAAAACTTTTGAGATACAGGATGTTAAAGCAATTGGACAATAGTTAGAGGGCTGGGAATGGTCACCCTTCTCTGGGACTGGCTGAATGAGAGCAAACTTCCAGCAAGAAGGAAGGGTACAAGTTGATAGACAAAGGCAAAAGAGTTTACCTAGGCAGGGCGTAAGCACAGAAGCACATTTTTTGAGGACAACAGGAGGGACTCCATCAGGCCGATATGCCTTGTTAGTGCCATCAACACAACATACACTCCTTGAGAGCTCAGTGAGAAAGCCCAGCCTCGGCCATGGCCAACCTTAGAGACTCAGGGCTGATCGGCCAGACTGCCTAGGGAACAACTACTACTACTACCACAGACAAGCAATCACCACTGCAGGGCCATACCCTGAAGTGACATGAAAAAAACATGAAAAAATGGCTACACAACAAAAATGCAGTGGGCATACAAAACACAGAGGTAAAATGGAATAAAATCATGGTAAAACAGAATAAATCATGACACAGCCCAGCAAGCTAAAATAAAATCAACATCAACACTCACGATTCGACCATCCCACAACAATCCTAACCAGGATCTCCCGCTTCTTCTCCAGAGTCAGCACTACCCTCTTCCTTTTCCTTGGTGAGGGGCCATTGTCACACAGCCTAGGAAGAGGAATGCAAGGAATGGCTAGGCCTGACGCAGATAGGGAACAACCACAAAAGCCACCACGTGGAGCACCAGTAGATGCACCCGAGGGGTTTGATTAGATAAAGAAGGTTATCTGGTTGTACTGTCGATAGGAGTGGCACCAGGAGAGAGTAATGGTGAGGCATTCCAGGAGATGTTAGTGTAGGCCTTCTCTGTTCTGTTATCCTCTTTGTATTTTAACTGGGATGATGAAACAGGCAGATTGGGGTCAATGGAGTTTATTGTGAGACTGTTACTTGAATGAAAAGTTACAGGGTTTGGCATGACCTTCTATGGTTAGTGGCAGTTTGTGCTAGTTGCGGTCCTCCTACTTTAACTCTTCTATTCCCTATTGCTCTCTAGGAATTTCTCTCCTTCTCTCCTGGCCATCTCTCTCTGGTTTTCTATCTGGTTCTCTAACTTGCTCTCTGGTGTTCTAACCTTCCTACATGTGATATCAGACTTATATCCCCTCCCTAGCTTCCAGCTAAAGTGTGTGTGTGCATATGTATGTTTGTGTGTGTGTGCACATACATATGTGCATGTGTGTGCGTGTGTGCGTGTGTGTGTATTTACCTAACTGTATTTACCTAATTGTGATATACAGGAAATGAGCTATGCTCGTGGGGTCCCGTCTCTGTTTCTCAGAGTCAAATTTTGCCTTAAACTCGTTTAAGTTTTTAGACTGGACGATCTCTTTGTCCAGGCTATTCCACAGGTCTATGCATCTATAAGGAAAACTATATTTCTTGATGTCCTTCGAGCAGCTTGGCTTCTTTAGTTTCATTCTGTGTCCTCTTGTTGCTCTCATCCCACACAAACAGATTTTCTCTGTCAATTTTTTCTGCTCCTATCATGGTCATGAACACTGCAATCATGTCGCCCCTCTCTCTCCTTTCCTCTAAGGATGGCAAATCCAGCCTTTCTAGCCTCTCACTGTATGATAGATCTGTTGCTGTTCTTTGTATTCTCTCAGTCTTGGTTATATCTTTCTTTTTGTGTGAGGACCACACTACTGCTGCATATTCTAACCTGGGCCGGATCATGGCCACTATTAATTTTTTCATCATCTCCTCATCCATGTAATGAAATGCCACTCTTATATTGGTCAAGAGTTTATATGTCTCTCTCACTATCTTATTTATGTGCTTTTCAGGTGATAAACTATCCTGGACCAGCACTTCCAAATCTTTCTCTTCTCTCGCTTTTCTAACTGGTTCATTACCCATCAAATAATTCAATGATGGCCTCTTGGTACTTTTACCCATTTCTAATATTTTCCATTTTTTTGCGTTGAATTTCATTTCCCACATCCGACCCCAATCATGTACCCTATCCAGATCCTCCTGTAACATTTTACAGTCCTCTTCAACCTCTACCTTTCTCAAGATCTTTGCATCATCAGCAAACAGGCTTGCATAGCTGTTCACTCCATCTACCGTATCATTTATGTAAATCAAGAACATTACTGGTGCCAAAACCGAGCCCTGTGGGACACCACTTGTTACTTCCCTCCATCCAGATGTCCTATCCTTTATTACTGTCCTCATTTGTCTGTCACTCAAAAAGTCTCTCATCCATTCCAGGAGGCTTCCATTCAGTCCTCCTATAAGCTCTAATTTCCATAACAGTCTCTTGTGGGGCACCTTGTCGAAGGCCTTCTCCAGATCTAAGTACACACAATCCACCCAACCATCTCTCTCCTGCAGCACGTCAATCGCCCTTGGGTAAAAGCTCAACAAGTTAGAAACACATGACCTTCCACTTCTGAATCCAAACTGACTTTCAGTCAAAATATTCATCTCTTTCAGGTATTTTATCCATCTATCTTTCAGGATTCTCTCACACAATTTCGCAACCAAGCTGGTTAGGGACACTGGTCTATAATTCAGGGGTTCTTCCTTGTTTCCTCCCTTATAGATTGGCACCACATTTGCCCTCTTCCATTCCCAAGGCACTTTCCCCTCTTCCAAGGAGCACACAATTAAATTGTGAATCTTATCCGCCAGTTGTTCTCTGCATTCCTTCAGTACCCAATTAGAGATTCCATCCGGTCCTAGGGCTTTCCTTACATCCTGAGTTCCCAGTAATTTATACACTTCCTGCACTTCCACTTTTATATCTTTTATCACTATATTTCTAATCACTCCATCTCCTTCCACAAACTCCCTTTCCTTAGTGAAAACCGATTGGAAACATTTGTTCATTACTTCAGCTTGCATTACTGCATCCTTGTAGACCTCTCCTACTACTTTCAGTTTGGTGATTCCTTCCCTTTGCTTCAATTTGCCATTAACAAAGCTGTAAAACAATTTGGGTTCATCCTTACATTTGTCAATAATACCTTTTTCAAAGTTCCTTTCTTCGTCTCTACGTATTCTTGTATATTCATTTCTAGTTCTTTTACATTCTTCCTTTGCTCTGATATTACCTCTCTTTCTCCATTTGTTCCATGCCATGTCCCTCTCTTTTTTCGCTATCATACAGCTTCTATTAAACCACACCTTTTTCCTGTTTTCTTTCCCACTTACTTTTGGAACATACTTTTCCACTCCCAAATTGTAGAGGTCTAAAAAGATATCCCACTTCCTCTGTATCTCTCTTGTTTCTCTGAATTTTCTCCAGTCTGCATTTTCAAAAAATTTTCTCAATTCTGCAAAGTTTGTTTTCCCAAAGTTGTATCTTCCTTGCCTGTAAAGCTCATCTCTTGGCACCACGTTCCCTGTTATCATCTGGAACTCAATGACCACATGATCACTTTTTCCTATAGGACACAGATAATTTAAAGATTCAATTACATCAGGTATTTGGATAGCAGCAAATCTAATCTTGCTGGTGTGTCATCACCTCTGAATCGTGTCTCTTCTTTAACCCACTGCGTCATTACATTATTCATTGCTATATTTAACAATTTAGTACCCCACGAATCTTCGCTGCCTCCTGAGTCCCATTCCTCCTAGTTCACCTCTTTACAATTAAAGTCACCCATTAGGATTATATTGTTGCTTTCCTCGATCACTTTCTGTAGATAACTAACCATGTCTGACAACATCTCCTGGTATTCATCGTCATTCCATGCTCTCGTATTAAGGGGAACATATACCACTGCCATCTCTCTCTTACCATTCTCCCCAGTTTCTAATTTCATATTTATCGCTTTAACCCTGCCCTCTGCCATTTCCACAGTATCTACATTTATATTGTCCTTCACTGCTATCATCACTCCTCCCCCCATTTTTTCTTTTCTATCTCTTCTCCATAATTTGTATTTCCCGCCTTCCATATCAACATCAATATCTTCTTTCAATTTAGTCTCTACAAAGCACATAACATCAGGTTTGTGTACCCTCAAAAAATCATTGACTTCTAACCTTGCCGATATTAGTCCATCAATGTTTGTGTACGCCACTTTCAAACTTTTTTCATCATTTTTTTATACTCTCGTCTCTCCTTCCCTCCGTCAGTACCACTTTCTCAAATTCTGGTCCATAACTCTCCAACAGAACTCTGTCTTCACTTTCTCCGTTCGCTGTTCATTTTTTATCTTTGCTTCCTTTACTGACTCCTTTAATTTAGCTCTTTCCTCTTCATTTGCATCTCTCCTAATCCAAACATTTTTAAACCCCTCTTTATCTGACAATTTCCACGTTCTAATTATGATTTCATTCACTATTACTTGAGACTTAAACTTTACTTTCAAAGGCCTTGCCCCACCATCCTCGTACTTTCCTAAGCTAAACACTTCAATCTCTTCTTGAGCTTCATTGTTTCCCTCCATAACCACTGATATTATTTCTTTAGCCTTGCTCAGTTCCTCTCTCTATCTTTCAGATCTTACTGTCATTCGTTTTTCTTTTATTCCTGATATTATCACACATTTTTTCTTATCTGCTACATCCCTGACCAAAGATTCTCTACTTCTTAGTACTCTAACCACTTCCTTCTCCACTTTTTCCTTACTTTGTTGTTCTATGATCTCCTTCAAATTTACATTTCCTTCCTCCTGTATTTTCTTCCACCCCTTATGTTGCTCCTTGATTTCCTGAATATGCTCATCTTGCCTCCTCGATTTTGATTCGTACTCATCTAGTTTACTTTTTATTCTGTCTCTTTCTTCTTCCAACCTCTTATTCTCCCTCTTGAGCTGTTTTATTTCATTTAATGCGGACTCATTACTCACCTTTAATTCTGTGACTTCTTTTTCTTGTTCCTCACTACGTGTGTTAACTTTTTCCAATTTACTCTGTAAGACTTTGATCTCTCTCTCCTGCTCTAAGGTCTGTTCCTGTAACTCTCTAATTACTTCCCATACCTTTTTTAACTCCTGGACATTCCTCTTCGCCGTTTTCTCTACTCCTGCTACTCTTGTTTGCTGCAGCTTATCACTTCCTTTACCAACATTTTCTTCGGAGAAGCCCACAAATTCCCCCTTGCCAGTTGTAAACTTCTTCTTCTTAGGTTAAAGGGTAGTGAAGTGATGAAGCTTATACACCCTCCCCTGGCAGAAATGGCACCCTGGGAAGTTGGGCCTAGCAGGGATGATTATGCACTGATAACCCCTGTTAATCGAATGGTTTCTTGAAGAAAGCAGGGAAGGCTCATCTCACCAGTGGGGATTACAGGCGATGAATCTGACCTGTAACACGGAGAAACTGTTTCATGAGGCGTAACACCTTGGCCTTTTGGTCTTCCGATAGGCTAACACCAGCTAGTAGGATAGGAAGCATGAAGTCGTGGACACCACAGGCGATCAAGGCTGAACAGAGGAAGGTTCTAGCAGAGAAGAACCTTGGGTGCCAAAAGATGAAGTGGAGGATGGTCTCATCTGCACTGCCACACCATGGGCATGAGGGAGTAGGGGAGAGGCCTATCCTGTGCAGGTGTGCGTTGAGGGCTGTATGGCCAAGCCGTAGTCTGACCAGTGCGGTGTCCAGGTCACGGCTGGAAGAACGAGCCCAGGGTTGCGGGGCAGATGATGTGCGATATGCAGAAAGGCATGTGTTGTGTAGCAAATCAGGGATGGCAGCATTCCATATGTTGAAGATGGTGTGAAAGACATTTTTAGAAAAGGAGGAAAAGTCACGAGGATAGGGTTCAATGTCTGTCGTGTCATGTGCCAATGTGGCCACAGCATCGACTACGGTGTTTCCATGGATGCCAGTGTGAGAAGGGACCCACTGAAAATGTATTGTAAAGCCTCGAGCATGGAGAAAAAGAAGAACAGAGTGACAGTTGAAGACAAGTTTGCAATGAGAGGACGGGCGCCAGGACCACAATAGGGCTAGGGAAGACTGTGAATCAGAAAAAATTACGACTGTCTGGGGGTGGAGTGAATCTCTGACAAACCCCAAGGCGCCCAGGATGGCAAAAAGCTCAGCGGCAAGGATAGGGTGAAGCCTGTCTAGTTTCCAAATTCTACACAGGGAAAGAGAAGGGACAAATATTGCTGCCGTCGTGGAAGGAGGGGAGGGGACATGAGAGCCATCTGTAAAAATCTGGAAAGAGTTAGTGTAATGGAGGGACAGTAATTCACCAAAGAGGGATAAGGCATTGGGAGAGTAATGGACTTAGTAAATGGGGCGTGGAGGTGTAAATGAAAAAAGGAGGGTAGTGGGAACAAAGGGGGGACTGGGGAGACAGTGGATATAGGGAAAGGGTGAGGTAAAGGCAGGGACAATCGGCCATAGGATTGCAAAGCTTGGACAAGGAATGGAACACGTGAACATAGAGGCCAGGATGGATTATCATAGGAGATTCTGGAATGGGCATAAAGTATAACCAAGGGATGGGAGGGGGAAAAGGAGAGACTTCTATTTAGGAATAAGCATTCTTGGAACACTCGCCATCGCTCCAGAGGCAACACATTTGCCTCTGCATGCATAGCAGCAGCCGGAGAGGAGCAGAATGCTCCAAGTGCTGTCCGGAGGGCAGAATTTTGAATTACATCAAGCTTACTTAAAAGGGAGGGGGAGGCAGATCCATATATGGTACAGCCATAATCCAGTTTGCTTCGGATATAAACTTGGTAAAACTTCAATAGGACTTCCCGGGAGGCACCCCATCGGAAGCCTGTCAAGCATTTCATGAGGGAAAGGCGTTTCATACAGGAGACCCGTAAATAATCAATATGTGCCTTCCAAGTCAGAATTGGGCCATCAAGTCAGAGTCCCAGGAAAGTGTGGCGACGCCGAAGAGGTACAGAGGTATCATGAACATAAATAGTGGGCAGAGAGGGTAATGCGTGTTTAAGGGTATAAAACATTAGAACACATCTGTCTACATTAACCCCGAATCCCCAGTCTGCAAACCAAGTTAGAAGGGTATTAATCCCCGACTGGAGACTATCCTGTGCCTCCTGCAGAGTGGGTGCTGAGCTAAGGAGGGTTAGGTCATCTGCATATACTAGAAGAGAAGTGCCTGGAGGATGGGGTAGTGTAGACAACATCATGTTAAAGAGGAAGGGACTCAAGACCGACCCCTGAGGTACCCCCCTACGAACTGGGAAGGAAGAAGAAGTTAACCCCTCAAGAGAAACTGAGAAAGTTCTACCAGACAGGAAACTACGAATCCAAGTCAGAGGCATGCCAACTATCCCCACTCTTGATAAATTACAGAGGATCCCCTCATGGGAACCAGAGTCGAAGGCCCCAGCCAGATCTATAAAAAGGGACAACATGATTTCCTTATTTCTATGTGTGACTTGGATGGAATGTTCAAGCTGATGAAGAACATCCAGAGTGCCTCGTCCTGGCCGGAAACCACACTGCTCCTCCATGAGAAGACCCTTACTCTCTGCCCACCAATGTAACTGGTTACTTACCACTCGGCTCCATGAGTTTCCCAAGACACGGAAGAAGGGCTATAGGCCTGTAGCTACTAAGCAGGGTGGGGTCTTTCCCCGGCTTTGGAAAGGGAAGAATGGAGGCATGCTTCCATGTCGAGGGAAAGACGCCCAACCGCCAGCTATCGTTGATCAACTGCAAGAGGAGATCATGTGCCACAGGAGGTAAATGGGTCAGGAATTCATATGGAATAGTATCCGGCCCAGCAGCTTTGCGGGGGGGCAGAGCACGCATGGCGATTGTCAACTCATAAGGAGTGATAGGGGACGACAAGTCCGTCGGGGGGGCTTCGCTTCAGCCACCTCAACCACGCACATGACCCGGGGCAAGTCAGGGAGGAGAGCTGGGGTACCAAGGGACATGCTGTAATGGCAGGCAAATGCATTAGCTGCATCTGCGGTAGTGAGCAGATCCACTCCATCTTGGGTTAGGGGATATGTGTAAGTGGTTAATTTACCCTTCAAGGCCCGCAAAAAACGCCAGGCGCGAGTGGAGGAAGTGGAGAATGACAGAGATGCCACAAAAGTCGCCCAGGCCTTCCTTTTTGCAGCCATGACTCTATGGGTGCATTCCGCATTTGCCCGTCGATACTGAGCTCTGTTGGCCTCAGATAAGCAGACCTGCCACATGCGCCAAGACTGGCGCTTTGCTAACACCACCCTGTGACACTCCTCGGTCCACCAAGGGACCCCACACCGCGGCGCCCAATGGGAGGTGATCAGTGAAAATGCTTCCTTGCCTACCGCCATCAACCAATCCGAAAAAGCACCCGCGGCTAGATTTACAGGGAGGTGAATCACTGGCGGAGAATCCATCAAAGCCTTGGAAAATTTTGTCCATCCACCATCGGACAGACGCCAACGCGGGCTCACGGGAGCCAAGTCGGAGACAGATCTATCAGGGATGCGGATTATTAGCGGGAGATGATCGCTACCCATAAAGGGTCCCTCAGTAAATTCCACCCCATGAAAGTAGGTATCCCCTATACATAGGTCTAAAACTGAGCCTGCTCCTGTGTGTGGATCATAACGAGTTTTGAGGCCCACTGGGGATAGAAGGACGTATCTGTCTGTTTGTAACAGATACGAAAACAGGGAAGAACCGGTGGCACTTACAGAGCTGCTAGGGAGACCGGGTTCCCACAAGGAGTGACGGGCATTAAAGTCACCAAAGACCAATGCCGGTGAAGGGGGCTGGTCGAGGTAATGTGTAAATTCAGCAATGGTGATATTTCGACAGGGGTTGTATAAAAGTAATAAGGAAACTCGATGTCCCTGCAACTCTATCTGTGCACCTAAGGTCTCCAGAGCCCCATTGGTATAAGCGGTGAGTGGGAAAGGCCTGTGATGAATACCGTCCCTGACCAGTAATGCCAACCCACCCCCCTGCTGTGCTGGCCTATCCTGTCTAACGACTGTATATCCTCTAAGATTAAAACGAAGATGTGGTTGTAACCATGTTTCACTTACCCCAATAATCGACGGAAGAAGTTCGTTCATAAGCATCTTAAATTCATGGGTTTTATTCAATATAGAACGAGCGTTCCATACCACCATGGAAAAATGCTTTGGGGTGGAGTCTATGAAGATAATGCAAGGGAGAGTAACCTGGGCATGATTTGCTCACAAATGTCCTTGGGTGTCATGCCCTGAAGGTAGGCTGATATGGCATCCATGACAATCCGGAGAAGGGCAGCAAGATCCAGAGCAGGGAGAGGTCGTGGCTGGGTACCAAGGGAAGGCAGCGGCGAAGGGGGTCGCTGGGGTCTGCCTGGTAGGGTGCGGATTGCTTGAGCACGATGAGGGGCCTGTTCCTGGTGCTGACCTTGAGAGGGGATTGGAGCCAGCAAGATCTCTTCCATTGAGGTCCTGTCCTCTGGGAGACATGGGGGGGAGCGAGGACGTTCAGACACGTGAGGGCGCCTCAACCTCGGGGGCGAGTGGACGACCGCTGAGTATGTCAATCTCTGGGCAGATGTCACTATCTCAGGGGGTGGGGAAATGTGTGTGCCCGTATCAGATTCCCTGTCGATGACGTCCGCCTCTGAAGGTTGCAGATCCTGTAGGGCAGAGAAACGGTTGGATGTGACTGCAGCAAAACTGAGGCCCTGCTGCACAGGTCAGCTGGATGCGTGAAAGGAGACAGATGGTGCTGACTGAGCGAGGCGAGGGGGTGTGGCAGTACGCAGTGCCAGGCTGAGGGAGCACAGCTTGGTGTTCACAGACTGGAGAGAAGATGGGTTGTTTTGGGCTTCTACGTGGATGGTAAGAACTTTCTGATAAACTGGGCATGATCTTGATGTGACGGTGTGAGCGTCGCCACAGAAAAAAACAGTAAGGGTCCTCTTTACAAGGCTCCCCAGTGCTAAAGCGATAGGGGTGAAAGCGGCTGCATCTTGCACATCGGACCTTGTTCCGACAGGAAAGGGATCCGTGTCCAAACTGGTGGCAAGTGAAGCATCGCAACAGTGGAAAGGTGTAAGTACCCACCATATAGCAAGAATATCCCAGTATGACTTTCTCTGACATGGGACCCTCGAACTTGAGGCGAATAACTTGAGACGGAACCTGTGTGCCGTCCTGTCCAGATCGGGAAGTGAGGCGTGAAACCTCTACAAGGTGGCCCCCTGACCCCAGACAGCGAAGCTGTGAAAGGATGTCATCGGTGGATAGGTCAAGTGACACCGGGCTGATTTTCCCAAATGAATAAGCACTATCTGTGGGGGAGGTGGCCCTCCAGCACTTGACCTTCCATTCTCCGAGGGAAGTTAGGGACTCAGGAGGGGCAGGTAGCTTGGTTAAATTCGCCTCTGCTATGCAGAAGCGAAAGGCTGCCCCTCATCCCAATACCCGAAGCTCACCCTCCACACTATATTTGCGCCAAGAGCAAGCATTGATGGCCTTAGACAGAGCTCTGGGGTTGGTAAAAGCTGCACTGCCATCTAAAGTGCGGACCAGGAAAGTGATTAAGCGCTCACCTGTGATATCAGTAGATAGTGTGGGCTTAAGATACTTCCCTGAGTGGGATGTGTCGTCCTGTCCACCATCCTCCTCTTCTTCCTAGGGTGGCTGTCGTCCATGCTTGCCTTGGGTAGGTCCGACCTCCAGCATAGCCTCGTCATCCATGGGCACTCCAACCGGCTAGGTAGCCGGCTGCGCCATCTCCAAGGCGTTCACTCTCCTTGGCCGTGCCTTCTTTGCTTGTTTAGTGGTGAAATTGAAGGAAACTATAACCCACCCAAGATAACAGTATCACTACCGCTTCGAGCTTTAGACCACAATATAGTTCTGTGACCAAATACTGTACTACCAACTTCGTCTTCTCCTCTTGGAGTCCTCCACGTGGTGGCTGTGGTGGCTGTCTCCTCGCCAGTTGTAAACAATCTTCCGTCTCTCTCCGCCATGATGCAACCACATGGAAACTTACTTTTTCACAGTCTTGTATTTTTTGGGCCGAAACCTATGTTTTTTTTTAACTAATATCCAAAGGGACCACCACTCACGCATTCGACCACATAATCACAATAGGCTGTCTCCTTTTCGCCGCTGGTTCAGCGATTATTTCTCTCGATCCAGGAGCAGCTCCGACTCCGACTCGTGTGTGTGTGTGTGTGTGTGTGTGTGTGTGTGTGTGTGTGTCGCTCATGTTTCCGGCACATGATCAGAGATGTTTGGCATTCTTCATTAGTCTAGGCTAGGGGATGTGTAGTTGTCTCTTCCTGGAGAACTCAGACATAACTACCTGTTTTATATATTGTTACCTATAGCAATATAGTTACATACCACAGGAACGACCAAGGGGGTCTCTAGTGGATGCTGGGTGAACCAACTAGTATATAGCAAGGTGCCGGCCCACCAAGCCATTCCTGCCCGGCCGGGCAAAAATGTTCACGCAGCCATAATTTCCACCTGGACACAAGAATTTTGCCCAGGCAAAATGGAAAATATACAAAAAATGGCTTCAAATAGCCAGATCACAATGTCCAGGTAACAGATTTTTCAGATAATGGATGTCCAGATAATCGCGGGATTACTGTGTACGTAAGTACACCTAGGTCCCAATTAGCGCATGATCAAAAAATGCAATTCCCAAATAGTGCAAGCTGTCTCTTAATATCCACAATGTTTCAAATTAACAATGCTGGTGAACCCACCACAGCAGAAGATGTGATTACTGCAGCATCTATCGAGGATGAATTACAGGAGGTGAGACAAGAGAGGTTACACCAATGCCAGCAACACCAGAAACACCAAGAGAGCTCTCCATAATCAGATCAGCCAAATCTTGGTTGCTGTAGATGCCTTAACCCTCTGGCTGCAGTGTCCATGATGACAACCTACTGAATGACGTGCTCAGTGTGGAGAAATAGGGGAAAAAATTGTGTTTTTTCAACTTCGTTTGCAACAAACTGCATGTCCATATGCACTCTAAGCCCGAAGAATGATCTGAGAGTATACAAGGTGTGTTTTGATAGCCTGACGCGGGAAAGAGCCCAGTGAAGCGGAAGATTTTTTTCTGT
>JAGKTI010007056.1:0-16828 GCA_018397915.1 Birgus latro
AATGTGAAGGTCGACTGGGAGGTAGAAGAACGTAAACTAAGAGGCAAGGAGGGGGGGAGAGGGAGGGGGGCGGGGACAAGAAGTTAGGTGAAACACATAAAGGGCAATGCCTAGTTTTGGTGGTAAGTATTTGGGAATCATATTGTTATATACTTCAAAAATGGGAGGGTGAAAGGTGGCACAATAATATTATTATTAATAACCATTATGTATAACTGCCACTCCGACTGAAGGGGATTGATTGGCTGATCATTTCGCAACGCCATTCGTCGCACAGAGATGGTATATAGTCTGTGTGTGTAACATTAGTAAGGCAAAAAGGCACCACCGACCCGGCCTTTTCGTCATCAAAATAATCTGGATTTTTCGGTTTAATGTCTTGTAAAGTCATCATAACTGTATTTATCAGCTTCTTTCATTTCTGAATATGTAATTATATGGTTCACAGATACCACGAAACTAGGCATTGCCCTTGACGTGTCTCGCTTGCTGACTTCTTCTCTCTCTCTCTCTCTCTCTCTCTCTCTCTTTGCCGTTCTACGTTGCAGTCTACCTTCACATTACCTGACTCGATTAATTTCCTACTTCCTTAACCCTTACACGATGGNTCTCCCTCTCTCTCTCTCTCTCTCTCTCTCTCTCTCCTTGCCGTTCTACGTTGCAGTCTACCTTCACATTACCTGACTCGATTAATTTCCTACTTCCTTAGCCTTTACATGATGGATATTTTCTTGTGACGTCTTTGCTCGTCTGGGTCAAATTCAAACCGTTGTTTATGGGTTGCTGGACTTTATCAAACCTTTACCCTCTGGACATCACTAGTGCTTCCGTCACACAAGAAAAATCGTCTAGAATTAGTCAGAAAAAATACAAAAGATGCCAGCCGTTTTCTAAGGGTTAAAGCTGGATTACGTCCTTCTTTCTTGTTCCTAGCTCATAATAATAATATCAATAAAACATCCGATATGTGCCATCTATCATCGCCACAGGCTCTTCCTCTCCTGTCTTGTTGCCTCCCTCTCCCCCCCATCTTGTTGCCTCCCTCTCCCACCCCCTCCCCGTCACCTCCCTTCCCCCTCACCCTGGTGGACGAGCGCCGCGCCCTCTATGGGCTATGTTTGGAAACGTATGCCTGGCTGGGACTGTCGGCGACCTTTTGCTCGTGGGTGTATACACATACATACATAAACATACATACAAGCACACATACATACACACACACACTCATATACGCACTCACACATGTGTTTGTATGTGTGTGTATATAGGTGTGTGTGTGTGTGTGTGTGTGTGTGTGTGAGTATTAGTTCGTATCTCTTACCTTCCCACTCACAAGCAATCGTCGTTAGGTCACACAGTGTTTACCTTTTCTCTCACTTCTCTGTGGTACTTAACGCTTGTTCATGTCAGCATACACGTCATGAGTAACGATAATATTACGGCCTGAAAATAATTGCAATAATGTTGAAGACCAAAAGGCGCCAATGACTAGCAAGGTAATGACAAGCTAGGGCAAAAAAACACAGAGTAAGATATTGCGGCAATTACAACCCATCCATCAGTAGACACCTGCAATGACTGACAAACCTAATGGTCACCCTGAGCGCAGCGGTTGTCATTAACACGTTTGTATTTTTATATTGCCAAGCATCTATAGTCCTTTCACCTTAACTTGGCCATGATTTTCGTCATTTTGCACATCATTTCATGAAGTTCAGTTGCAGGGAAAGATTATACTGTGGCTGTACACCCGGCGGCAAAAGTCCTGTCGCCTAGCCCGCCTCACCGAGACCCCTCGATATCCATAGACTCGAGAATGTTAGCTGAAGACAACGTCCATATTTCGGCCAACAGATGGCACACCGTGAGATGTGTGGTGGTGAGAGTAGAATGGGCTGGGGAAGAGGAGGGGATGGAGCTGTTGGGGGGGGGATGTAGGGGGAGTGAGGAATGAGTGGAATTTTGTGAAGTTTGATCTTTATCAAATATATTTTTTTTGTGTGTGTGTGAATAGGTGCCCATCATTTAACACAGGTGGAAGCAACCCTGGATGTAATGTCTGCATTCACGTAATTAAATGTCGGTGATGCTAATACGATTCTGTTGTCAGCTTCATACTAATGTATGGGTTAGTTGCACATTCATATCGATGCGTCTTAAGTAATATTAATTTTAATTACCTTAATAATTATCATATTCGTTAAAGATGATTGTCATTCATACAAGTAGTAATAATGACCTTGATAATAAACATTATTATATCTCT
Organism: Birgus latro; assembly: GCA_018397915.1. Classification (NCBI taxonomy): domain Eukaryota; kingdom Metazoa; phylum Arthropoda; class Malacostraca; order Decapoda; family Coenobitidae; genus Birgus; species Birgus latro. Next base: position 2,267 of record JAGKTI010007056.1, read on the forward strand.
GTAGATTTATTTACATTTATATAAATGTATAGGCAAATCTCAGGACAGGCATAACGATTGGAGAAGAATACAGTATAACCAATCGCGGCAAATTGTGTTTATATTCCCTACTGATGAGTAAGTAAACCAGTGAAAAGAGAAATTATTGATTCATTATGCCAGTGTATAATGTAAATAAACAGTAATGTATAGGGTACTACACACTCGTTGGTATGAGGACCAGCCACCACAGATAATATTGATTTATTATACCAGTATGTAACGTAATATGACAGTCATAACACTCCTCAGTAGGATGACCAGCCACCACAGTAAATATTGATGTATTATACCAGCATATAATAAAAATAAATCGTCATATACAGGGTATTGCATACAACTTAGTAGGATGAGCATCGAACACCTCATGTAGACGTTTAGGCATACTCTGAACAAGATTCTTGCATATATTAGGGCGACGTTTTATTGATTCCCACACCTCAAAGGCTTTCGTTTCGATTGCTTGGCTGTTTCGTTGTTCGCCCACATCCCAGTCACGAACCATAATTGACCATTGGTTCTCAGAGGGATTAAGGTCGCACCCCTTTGCTGGCCAGTTTATTACTTCAATTTCTTGATGCTGTTCCAACCATTCCCTAACCACACTGCTGGTATGGATGAGGCTATTATCGTGCACTAGAACGATAGGGTGTGGGTGGGGAATACCCATACGTCTCACTGTAGGCACGAGAACATCCTCCAACACTTTTACATAATCATTGCCTGTGAATCTTCCTGGCAATTTTATTAACTCCTCTGGACCCTCAGCCCACATCCAACCCCAGAAATTAACACCCACTCGTCCACTCTCGGCTCTATCCTTAATATTAACCTGATGATGCCTGGTATTCTCCCTCCTTCAGCAGTGCCGTGTTTGTGCTTCCACTGACGTAAAATAATTTTCATCAGTGAAGATCATATTCTTCCAAAAGGAGTGATCCATGCATAGATTCTCAAGCACAAATCCATGGCGACATCCCTTTTGTTGTGTTAATAATTCTTTATTGGCGGGGATACGGCAATGAATATTTGCCTCGTGGATCCGCCTCCTTCCTGTGCTAGGATGGCAAGGAAGCTTAAGGTTACGGGTGTGGTGAACTGCCGATGTTAATGGCTTGTTTTCCACTGTGGGGAGGAGACGGGCATCATCGTCAGGTGTAGAAATCCTTGGCCTTCCGCTCCTTGGTTCGGTTTTCAGTGATCCCTCCTCCCGGACCCGTTCAGTCCACCTTTGAACGGTCCTTTGTGATACACCAGTACAGTAGTAGCCGCAATATCTAGCGTGGACATACCACTTTCCCACAGTCCAATGATTCGCCCCCGTTCAGAGATGACCTCCACAGAGTTCGCTCTAACTGTAGCCATGCCTATGGGCAAGTAATCACAAATAGCATTAATATTTTTATGGGCATGTGCTCTTCACAGAAAAAAAAAAAATACCCAGCAAATTATTCTACCTCTTAATTACTCCCTAGATACGTATACTTATAAAAACTGTAAAATAAATATTTCGATATTTTTAGCTGACATGAAAACTAATCCACTGCTGTAGTTTTCAAGAGACCATATAGAACGGCTAGAGTAAGACAGGATGAGCACCACACCACCTGCAAGGTAACGTGGTATCAGCGGGACGCGGTGTGACGCCCTGATCACCAGACAACAACCAAACCACCAGGCGACGCTCGGCTGCAGCTATTACATGCATAAATATAAACCACATCAATATAACATGTGACAATACAGTTGTACGGAGTTACATAAAATATGTAAGAAGTATAGTTTGCATCTACAGAAGCATTACAGCGTTTATTTAACATGTCTTACTTGTTAGGGTGCTGGGATATAACTGTCCGTGTGGAAGAAGTTCACCATGACATCACTTCTTTCTGGCCGTTGATTAGGCCTATATCCAAAACCCTCAACAAGCCACTTCACCATGACTGTTTAATCGAACCACCGATTTAATGGTTGTTTATTGCATCTAAGGCGACCATATCAGCAAATCACTTGATGATTGATGCACTATCAGAAATTACATGGTAGAGTAAACCCATAGGAGCACTTTATCATCAGTTTATTACGTTAGAGAGAGAGAGAGAGACGTTTAATTTACGGTATTTTGTGGGTTCATTCGAAAATTGCCATTAAATGTTTTCAGATGTCTGGTGGCTTGATCATGCTGTGTTCCATGTGTTACAAACGTAACAGATTACCACGTAGTTATATTTTAGGTTCATTTTAAAATTATGAAACTGATGGTAGTATATGGAAATTACATGTTAATAAATTGTCCCCTCCTTTCCCCACCTTCAGACCCCCAACAGCTCCAACCCCTCCTCTCCCCCATCCCCCTCCACCCTCACCACCACACACCTTGCGGTGTGCCATCTGTTGGCAGATAATATTATATGCACGTTGTCTACAGGTAATATTCTCGAGTCTATGGATATCGCGGGTCTCGGTAAGGCGGGCGAGGCGACAGGACTTTTGCCTCCTGGTGTACAGTCGCCAAACTTTCCACCTGGGCCACCTAGCCGAGAGAGGTGGGTAACGGGTGCTGGCAACAGTGTATCTGTTTGTTCGTGTGTACATGCTCGACGAAAGTTCGGATCATCAACTCTCTTCGACCGTGGTGAACCTCTGTCACAGTCAGAGTTCATCCCATAGATGGCTGGGTACAGAGTTGGGTTAGGAGAAAAATGTCGCAGAAGTAAGGCTGCTCTCCCATCGGCTCAGCCAGTTGCATGAAACTGGTCGCACGTAAAACTGTTGTGTGCCACAGGTCGTGCTGACCAAGGCCTAATATATCTTAATCTTATAATAAGGTAATATATGTAATATTATGATGTAAACATATACTGTTATGTATAATACAATAATATATATTATACTATACTTATTTGGCCTTGGTCCGTGCAACCTTTGGCACGCAACAGTTCCATGCGACCGGTTTCCTGCAACTGGTCTAGCCGGTGGGAGAGCAGCTTAAAGGCCCCGTCGGCCGTCACACAATCAGTGGGCAAGTGTGGTGGCCGAGCATGGTGCCGAAGCGCGTGGTTCAGCTGGAGTTTTGTGTCGTTGACGAACCTGCTCGAGCAAGGATGGTGCTTCAGTTCCGCAAGTCTATACGATCATTTTCCACGCATTCTCCGCTTCCATGCTGAATCACCACACTTGCCCACTGATCGTGTGACAGGGCCTTTAGTGGGGAGCTTGGCATAGTGAAGGCCAGGGCAGGCCCCGGAGGGGGAGAGGTGGGGGTTACGTTATTCATACCGCCAGTGAAAATAATTGCCAAGTTAGTTTTGGGGATCCATTAGCAATCTATTAAATATTTGCAATCTTAACAATACTAAGCATTGTATTGTCTATATGTTGGTTTTACGTTGTTACCATAACATGTTAATTCACTATATACTGGAATCGCTCCACGCCTTTCTCTCTCACATTGTCTCCTTATATCAGCAATTCCATTTTACAGGGTTATTACTTGATACCATTATCAGTATAGGTTGAAGAGGAATGCATTTACCTAACATCTACGTCCAGTTACAAGTAAGATTGCCTGCCATATTCACATCATGAATGACACTGACCAATAAACATTAGGATGATGTTCAGACACTGTCAACGGTTGCTTATTTCCTCGTTAGTAGTACTTCAGGTAGATGTTTGTATGTGTTATGTGGTGCACCACGAAGAGGTAGGAGGTTAAAATACTGTCACCTCAACAGGTAAAAAAGTTTATGCATACTGTTGTCGAATGTGGCCATTATATCAGCTATGATACTGACTAACCATATCATATGATTATGGTCATTATACAGTGTACCTTTATAGTCCACTCATCAAACGAATGACTGGATTACACATTACAAGGAAAACTGATTGTGAGTGGTGCCGCTTATGTGTGAGGTCACACATTTACACGCTCATCGACTATTCGCCGAACAACAATATCTCACATTACAGCAAGATGAAGACACCACCTCTCCATCAAAGTATGCAAAAGCTTCCAGTCATATTAAGCACAATTGCTGAATTGTTGGGATATTTATGTCACTATTGCCTGTGACATTACTTTGGTGGTAAATGCAACATAACGAGCAAGAAATTATCATTACAGGCTGGAAAATTGATTTTTTTTATTCCCACGAACCTAGGCGCTTTAGCGCCCGTCACCGAGGCCCTGGGTGCGAGGATATGTGATGTTGGTTGTCGTCTGGCTGCTACTAAGACCTGGGTTATAAGATAAGGGCTTGATGTTCAGTAGGAGAAACCCATCTCTCCTGACGGAGGTGGAACCACGTCACACGGATCGACTGACTCGAAGCAGTATTCTGCCTCAACGAACGAGTTTCAACCCCCGACATCTACTTCCTGTCTTTCCTACTTAGTTTAAATTCATTTTCCCCCAGTGAGTAATCCTGTAACGATTAATGACCTGACTTATCTAATCATGTCTCGTATGAAGAATGATATTTCAGTAGGTTTAATCGAGACCGGCCGAAGACGGGTAAAATGCATAACGAACAGTCAGACACCGGTGTATTTTTCTACCGTACGGACCGGTCACACGACGGTTCTTCCCCCCAATATTCAGTAGACAATTTTTAGCCATGGGTTTATCATGTAATAATGAAAAATAATACGTTTATAAATATGTAATAAATGTAAAGATGCGGTTTTTTAGATTATTTTGTAAATGTTTTCAATACTAGCGTTATCCAATACTTTCAAGAAGTTCCTTTGAAATTCTATCGGCTATAAATTGTCGACTGAATATTGGGCTGAACTCTGACTTGAGGTTTCACTGTGGAAGACCAGAGGTGATGATCTGAACTTCCGTCATGTACACACGAACAAACAGATACTCTGTTGCCAGCACCCGTTACCCACCTCTCGCGGCTAGGTGGCCCAGGTGGAAAGATTGGCGACTGTACCTAAGGTAGGTCGGTGATACATCTGTCATATTTACGTATAAAAACCATGCTTATGATTTGTTGCACTGTATTAACACAACCTAGAGTACTGTACAGTTTGCGACTGAAACAGAGTCCAGCAGTTGTCTCCCATTTTTAGATATAATTAAGAAAGATAATGGCAAATTCTGGTATTGAGTTTTCCTCAGTCTTACGTCCTTAGGTTTGGGAAGCATTTTTTTAATGAGTTGTTGCTCAAAAAATGTTTAAAATCAATGCTGTTAAGATCTTGTTACGTAAGGCGTTTTTTTTTTCTCTCATAGTACATATTTTGTGTTCCATAAAGAAATTCTCTTTCTAAGAAAATGTTTTGTAAATAATAAATATAATGAAAACCTGTTCTATCTTCTTGTACGGAATTTTCAAACAACCATTACATGCCTAAACAACCAATCCCTACTGTCAGAATGGAAGTATTTTACCTTAGTTTACCCTGTCTGGTTGATATTTCTGTTGAAATTAGAAACTGTTTACTTTGGAGTCTTGCTAATTTTTATCTCCAAATTGACTTCAAGATTGTATTACATAATTCATTCAAAACTGGCCCTTTCTTTCACGTTAAGCATCTTGTTCCGACTCACCTACGCTCGTTTGTCGTCTACCGTTTCATTTGCCCAGGTTACAAGCCCGGGTATTCTGGCAACACAATCAATGCTTTAAATTAAAACAAACGTCCGTATGGGTCAATCGACAGGACAGACCAAAGACTCATGTACCCTCCTCACTCAGCAGCAAGGGATCATTCTGTATCTTTGCATACCATACTTAAAACACAAGAAGTATTTAAATATATTATCCTGTCTGTCAAACAGTAACTAAAGACTGCTTGAATCGCTGAATATTAACCCATAATCCATCTATGAACAACACTACATCTGCACTCTGCAGTACTTCATGTTGCATACCTTTGCTTTAGTCCCTCATCCTTGTTTTGTTCTTAAGCATTTTGCTTGTTATTTTTTTTTTTTTTACTAATACACTTTGTGTAAAAAATGCTATAGTGTTTAGTCTTGCAGTTTTATTATATTCTTTTTAAATCACTGATAACATAACGTCAAAGCGTCTGCAATAAAGATGTTGTTCATATCCACACTCCTTGTCCTCTTGCTACTTAAGTTGAGGTTTCCTAGGAGCGCCCCACTACCTGATGCTGTACTTTTTGAATGGTTACGGCAGAATGTTTACTCTACGTTCAGCAGAGAAATGAGCAGCTCGACACGGCACGGCCCAACTGCGATGGTGTTCAGAGGCTACTAACCTTTCTACTATGTGAGATAGAGAAGAGATTCTTTCAGTACGTAGTAGATACATTCAATAAACCCCTTGAAATCCCAGCTTTCCAGGGGAATGTACCGAGGGCTTCAATCGACATCCTCCACTACGAAATTGATTTAAAGCATTATGAAAATGAAACATGCGAGTTTGCGTTGTTTTCCACTTTCATACGTTGATCGCGCGCGCGCGCGCGCGCGCGCGCGCGTGTGTGTGTGTGTGTGTGTGTGTGTGTGTGTGTGTGTGCGAGAGAGAGAAAACATGAGAAAGTAAATATTTTAGCTCAATTATTCTTCTGTTATTGTTCAACTGCCTCATCAGAAAAGCTGAAAGTTCACACCAAGATGAAATTATGATGATAGGCCTATATACAAAAGCTCGCTTGCTCGTCACACGCTCAGAAAGCACACTTCACTTGTAAATTGTAATTTTGCCGTCAATTCAGACACTGCAAGGAATATAGAAACCTTCTCTCTCTCTCTCTTGCACAATCCTTTATTTTCACCCTTTCTATTCTTCTCCCATTTACTTTTCCACATTGCTTTGTATAGCCACTCTTCATTCTGTCTTTGTAATCCCGAAACGAATGCAGCGAATGAGCAAAAACTATGTGTAAGACGAAGGACATTGTGGAACATGAACAGCTAATTAGAAAGTAAGTATTTTGCTCCTTTTTTAATGGTACTGGGATTTTGGAAGGTTGTGATGACACGGTACCCTGTTGGTTTCCTCCAGCCATTTTAAGCCTGACAATCGAAAATCATATATAAATTATGGCTGTTACAAATAAATGCCACTGGGCTTTCCCCTCGTCTCTCTCTCTCTCTCTCCTGTGGACAAAAAAAATGATGGTACACGTACTAACAAGTAAGAATAATGTGCCACCAGTCGAACAGGACAATACTCACAAGGTGGATGGAAAGCTGGTGTCTGGGAAAGCTGGAGCTCCCATTTCATCAGCCCTCGGGACTAGCTTCTGACAGTTACCCTTTGCCGAACTTTTTCAGTGTTTCAGTAACCCAGAGAGTAGGTCAGCATGCTTTGCTATGCAATTTCCTCTGTCAAGACGAAACTATATGCACATTACACGCCGCACTTCCCGTTCTTAATTCGCCAAAAATGTCGTCTCAACACTCAGCCTCGGAGTACCCGGGGACTGAGGGACCATAAAATCCCCTGCCATCCGCTCTTCTCCAGATGACGACACAGTGAGATGCACAGAACAGTAATCTGACACACACTATCCATTTCTGTAACATTTGTGACCTTTCCTCTAATATTCTCTTTGTTGCACAGTGCCTATTTTCCTTTAAACCTTAACTTCTCTTCCTCATTGAGACTCAACTGTCCGAGGCGACTGACAGCAAACCCTTCTTTGTATCCTCGTGCTTACACTGTACTCACTTCAAAAGCCAAGAGCACCATGATAAACTTGCTCCCTTGTTCTTCAACTTGAATCTTGTAACTAAATTCTCTACTCCCCGGGTTCGGCTACCCTGTCGTTCTCTGACAAACATATATGGGTTGTGTTCATATCCCCTGGTTCTCCTAGCTATGAAAAATTCTTTAACTATCTTACTTCTATGATGGAACACATCCTAACTAGTTCTCCTTTCTCCGAAATCTCCATTTTATGTGATTTCTATGTTCACCACCACCTTTCACTCTGCCCCATTCATTGATACACCTAATGAACCAGTCTACATCTTTTCAGTACTTAATGACAAGCAACAGCTTGTACAGCATCCAATCCGTTTCCCTGACTGCCTTGGAGACAGTTCCAGCATACCTGACCTCCTTCTTACAACAGATCCTTCTGCTTACTTTGTTAATGTTTTCTCTCCGTTGGGCTCCTCTGATCACAAACTTATCGTCTTAACCTGTCCTATCTTTCCAGTAAGGCCTGTGGACCTTACCAAGGCGCGGCGGCGGTGGCACTTTGGAGCTGTTGACTGGGAGGCCGTCAGGCAGTACTTCACTGATCTTCCCTGGAATGATTATTGCTTCCGTGGCCAAGAGCCATCTTCGTGTGCCGCGGGCATTATGGAGGTTATTCTCTTGGGCATGGCAGCATACATTCCTTTCTTTTATCCTGTGACTAATGAAAAAAAGAAACTTAGTTTCATTGCATTTGTTCTAATGCTGTCCACATCAAGAAGGCCTACAAAAGGTACCAGAGCCATCCCATCCCTGAATCTCATCTTTATTATGTCTTTTCATGGAACCTGCTTAAGCTTTGCCATGGCACTTTACATCTCAAAGCCTTTTGATCAAGGCTGGCACAAATCTTTCATTTCCATGCGGTCCTCTTACGGCTTCTATCTTCTATCAGTGCCTTCATCTCTAGCTCCTTTTCAGGTAGTTCTGTAGCTGCCGTTATAGACATCCACCTTTCTTCAAGAGCTAAGAGTAGTGGCATTCCTCAGAGTTCTGTCTTATCACTAACACTCTTCCGTCTATTCACTCATGACCTAAGCTGTGCGAGTATACCTGACCCTGTCTTATCACTAACACTCTTCCGTCTATTCACTCATGACCTAAGCTGTGCGAGTATACCTGACCCTATCCACTCACATGCTGATGACTCCATCCTGATTTTCCATTCATTTCTTGCAGCATCTGTATCAACATTTACTTCAACAAACACCAGATGAGGTTATGGTACACGTAATATCTGATTTGGCTCCTATCTCTGAATGTGGTAAAAATAATCATGGTATTTTTAATTCATCAAAAACTCAGTTCTTACATCTTTCTCCCTGTCAGACTCTTCTGCAGGAGTATCCCCTAATTTTTTACAATATCCAACTGAATCTTGCATGATCTTTGAACATACTTGGGGTTTCATTCTCTTGGAATTTATTTGGAAAGATTGTATTACATCTCTTGTAAAATCTGCTTCTACGACATTAAGTGTACCAGGTAAACTCCAGGCCGTCTTTGTCCCTACACAGTTGTTGACTTATTCAGGGATTTTACTCGCCCCAGTGTGGAGTACATCTCTCACGTGGGGAGGCTCCCCACATACAGCACCTCTCAAGGAAGTGAAGTCAAAGGCTTTTCATTTCATTATCTCATTTCTTTCTTGCCCTCTTCAACCTCCCGTACTTAGAAGCACTGTTGCATCTTTATCTCCTTTCTATCGGTACTTCATTTATTACTCTCCCTCTGAGCTTTTTGCTTGCATCCCTGCACCACTACAGCGGGTGCATAGAATCCGTTTGGTTGCAAACTCTTGTTGCTTTTCTGTCCAGTTCTGTGCGTGCAACAGGTCAGCTCTGGAACTGTCTTTCTCTGTTTGTGTTTCCTGCTGCTTATGATCTCCTGTCTTTTAAACACAAAGTGTCCAGGCATCTTGAAATGAACAAAGCTTGAATTTGGCTCTCTTATTTTTAATTTTTTCGAGGGATGAAATTTGCAGTTTCTAGCCTTCGGGTCCTTCCTCCTATCATAATTTTTTCTTTTTACAAAAATTATATGTGCTCTCACTTTAAACCATATTACATGACTAGAGTTAATAAGAGTTAGTTTTTTTTTTTTTTCAGACAACACACAGCAGCATCACAATATGCGTAATTTAACCCAAGGCGTCCCGACGACGTATGGGTACGTCGCAACGTTTTGTCACAGTGACACCCGACAATGTACCCATACGTTATGCAATTGCAAGGTCAGTCATTTGCACATTTTTCAAGTTTCGCAAGTGATTTTTTGTAGGTATATGTGGGAGACCTTCCACTACCCCCTGTCAAGCAGGGAAACTGCCTGGCCCCATATGACCCCCACTCCCCCCTCCCCCCACACGCCATTTTCTCGGCAATTCACCTGTTAGCAGTGACCTGGCTAGTAAAGACATGTCATGCCACAGTCTTTCCAATGATGAAATTTACGGTGAAAGTGATTCTTGAGGTGTAGAACAAAGGAATAAACAAGCTAGAGGAAGAAACAAAAAGAAGTGATGAGGTGGTACTGTAAAGGAAGGTGCCATATGTTGATGTGTTTGGTGAGTGAAAAACGCTTATATCGCCTATGTTATTGTGTGAAAACCAATATATTCTTGCACTACACATAAATTCGTACCAAATAAATAAATAAATGCGTAATATAAAGTGACTTGAATTAGTTAACCCTCTCATAACTCGTTTTCTTTGATGCCAGGTACCTTGAGAGAGAATGAAAAGGTAACTGTGACTCTCACCTGTAGCAACATTTATAAGCTCAGGAGGGCGATTTCTCTATGAATTTTCGATTTTTCTCACCGAAAGAGGAGATTTGAGCCCAAAAAAGAACAACAAAATCCGAAATTGGTCGGGATTGGGGGGGGTCAGAGGTGGAAAATCGGTCAGGACGTGATGGGTTAATGAATAGCTAACTCCCAGGGTTATATATATAATACAAATTTGATATTACTCAGTTATAAAATACCCCCCCCCCACACACAAGAAGCTTGTAAAACATGTAGAAATCCGGCCTCGAGTATCCAATATTGTTGTCGGTTTGACATTTTGTACCTGGACTTAGACTTCGTGGAAGCAGTGGGGAGGAAGAGGATTATGGAGGAGGGAGGATGAAATGTGAACGTTCTGTGATATTAAGAAGAAGGAAAGTGGGGGAAGTGGAATGGTGAAAAGAGGTTCTGGAGAGCAGTGAACAGAGAAAGGGTAAACTGGAAACGGTAACTGCCAGCACATACGTGTACTGACCTCTTCGGGGCGTACCGGCCCGAGGTGACGGTGCCGTAGTCCAGAATACTTCAGCTATGAGACAGACCAACGACCCTAGTAGCATTTGTCATGATAAAAAGAAAACTCTTGTGACCTCTAGGACACTAACTGTTGCACTTAATCCACAGTACGTTTCAAGCATTGAGAGTTCTTCCATAACAACCACTAAGTGTTTAAAAAGATCATGACAAAACTATACAAAAAGTGACGTTATTAGGCAGCTTGTGGTCTAGTAGTCTCCTGCGTCTAGTTGGGTCAAAGTTAAGTGGTATAAGTAACAGGTCCCTAGGAGTCGGCTGGATATTTTCAGTCAAGTACTGCCACCGGTGTCATAGGCAGGGTGTGTTAGACTAAGGCTGTCAGAGGCTGTGCTCCATCACCTCGTAAGAAGTGATTTGAAACTTGAAAGAGACCCTCACCTTGCATGGTGCAGTGTGATGTGGTATTCTGGAACTTCGCCAAATTTGCTGAAGTCAACGGGATTACTGGAAAAGAACCTAGTTTCCCCAAATCGCCAGTGAATGACACACAGGGCCGTCCTAGTGATGCTCTCACTTCTAACAGTAGAGAGAAAACTAGACAACGAATAAAAATGAAGGAGTAGCTAAAAGTGGAGAACATGACATGTTTTGCTATGTACAGACTTCTTGTTACTGTAAGGGATGAACGGATGAAAGTGAACAAAGAACAATATCGGAACTACAGATAACTGGAGGTCTTTTGGCTCATGACGAGGTTACCTGCTGGGGAAAAAAAATAAATTATTTTAGCCAAAATCTAACCATCGTGTAAGAGAAAAGCTGGAAAAAAGGCGTTGTAGCAGGTATAAATAGATTTGTATATATACAGTGTGTAGAGAGAGAGAGAGAGAGAGAGTTGGTATGCATTGCAGAGTTATAGGGACCTCTCTCTCTCTCCATTCTCAGTCCCCAGGTCCCACATCGCATCCTTCAAGCTGACAGACCCTCGCGGGCAATGTAAGCTTGGTGAATCATGGATCCGCCGATACACTGCGTGAAAAGGGGTAGAATGAGGGAGGCTTTTTTTTCCAAGAGATGCAGGTACCATCCTGTTTTTGTTTATTATTACTATTATTATTTTGTTGTTGTTGTTGTTATTATTATTATGTTTATCCATCCATCAATCATCCAATCCTATGTTGCCCCAAGAGGAGCGTAGGAGCCCCGGGCTAGGCAAGTTGGTCATCACATTTAAGACGAGAATGACCACCCTCACTCATCCCTGAGTTGCATTACATGAGCAATGAACCCCAACCATCTCTTGGATATAAACCTGCACAGGTTCAATCCGATTGGAGCGCCTCAGTTACCCACTAAACCACAAGGCGCCATAATATGGTTACCGCCCAGCGTAGTAAATGGTTTCTTGGTGTACAGGAAACCATTTGGCTTGTCACTCAGTGAAGAGTCACATAGGCAGAAGGAAGAGGAAAGAATGAAAGAAAGCAAGACAGAAGAGGGGGTGTAAAGTCACCCATAGAAGAGGTGGAAAGAATGAAGAAAAGAAAGACAGATGAGGAAGGAAGGAAGAGAAGAAAGGGTAGACACCCGAGAGCAGCACTACATCGAGTGAGTGGATGGTGAGCGCCCCCATCTACCACCAAAATTATTACAATTAATATTATTTTTCAGTCATAGCAACGCTATCATCTCACCGAAACCAGTAGAGGTATATCTCATTGTTCTATCATTATACAGGGAGGCAAACGCAAGGTGAAGTGTGCCACGCCATAAATCGTGGAGTGGCTTTACGCTAACATGGTTCCTGACCGCGCAAATCACACAAAATTGTGTTAAACTATGGTATATCATGACTGAGTTGTCATCATGCCAAGGACTAGGATGATTTAATCTTTATCTTCACCCCAGTCCCACCGCTACGGTGGGTCACAAAATTACATCCTCTCTTGGAGCTGCTGTTCATCACGTCTTCTGTCGGCAAACGAAGAATTTGGCTTCACGCTATCTCCTCACACGATTCTTCGTTGTCCCAGAGACATTCCCTCCTCTGGCTGCCTCCATGCAGTATTGACAGGTTGCATCTCATCATTTCTCGTTACTCGGCAGCATCAATGCAGCATTGTTTCTCAGACTTTCTTCGTTATACACACACCGCTCCTTCTCTTCTCTCCACTTCCTTACGCCTAGTCCTGCTGCGTAGTGAAAACGTATACCCACCTCAACATTCACACTGCGGTCCTATCAAATAGCTTATCTTCTTTCCTCGTTAACGTTCTGTTACGTGATTCATATTTTTAGTGTATTTTTACTACTTTCATACAGTGTTATTCAGGTAAGAAGATATCTCTTGTACTGAATGGGATAATTAAAGCTTTATGTAACACGTCCCGTGGTAGAAGTCATCCCTAACCTGATGAAAATTTCCTGATAGCAAAAATTAAATGAATATGTAATCAGTCAAAAGAGGTTAGTCCCTTTTACGAGTGGCATCTCCTAAGCCGAATAAAATAATCTGGGGTTGGCCAGAATAAAACCATAAAACACGTCCTTGGGTTGAACGGGATAAAGCGCAAACCTCTGCCCCATACAATAAAACTGAGCTATTGAACTTTTATATTTTTTGATGGCATGTAAACCCCATTAATTATTGGTCTCTAAAGATTCCACCGAAGCTGTCCTCACTCTCCTTAAGATGACGTCAGGCTCTTCCAGAATAGTCCCTTTCTGGACTGGTGTCTGTCTCTGTCATCATAAATTTGTCTCCTTACAAATTGCTAGTGACAGTCATCTCCACCTCTCATGGTTTCGGCCAGATTCCCCGTCTTTTAGTGAAGCCCATCATTATGTGACGTTAGATAGATGTAGATTGACCAAGTTTAATGAGTAGAATAAGTGATGGAGTGAGGCTATAGAATAGGAGGAAATGAATTTTGAATAGTCGATGGGAAGGCAAATTGAGAAAGGGGTAACTGGAAAAAGTGGAGAGGAGGGAGGTAGTGAGGATAAACTATGAAATAATGAGGCAAAATATACTGGAGGAGTTAGGTGAAGGGGATGATTTTCAGTGGCTGAAAAGAATAAGAATAAGTTTTGAAACGACGGTGAGAGAAGATTCCCGATAACGAGTGGAAGGACAAAGTGAAAAGTTTTAAGATGGAAGGTGTTCTGAAGTGGAAGACAAATGGCGATGAGTTACAGTAGAAGGTTTTGGAGACGTATTTTTCCTGGTCATTATGGATGTTCTTGAGGTTTCATTCTCTCGGGATTTATCTTGGAAAGATCATTACATCTCTTGTAAAATCTGCTTCCAAGAGATTAGGTTTGCTAAGTCGACTCAGTGCCTTCTTTACTCTGCACGGTTACTGACTTTATACAATGGCTTTATTCGTCCCTGTGTAGAGTACAACTCTCATGTGTGGGGAGGCTCTCCACATACAGTTCTTCTCAGCAAGGCGGAGTCAAAGGCTCTTCGTCTCATTAGCCCTCCTCTTACTGGCTCCCTTCAACCTCTGTCTTTTCGCCGCACTGTTGCATCTTTATCGCTTTTCTATCGCTGCTTCA
>JAGKTI010007057.1:0-11520 GCA_018397915.1 Birgus latro
CACACACACACACACACACACACACACACACACACACACTGAAAACCGCTTGTGTGCAAATTTCCGAGCCAGTGTAAAATGCATAATATACGTTCTTTATGGCCAGCAGAGGGAAGCCTGGTGTTTTAGTACGTGCTCCGGTGTTTGGATGTCTCCTCTGAGGCCAATGCTACTCTGGTGTTTGGCTGTGTGCTGTTGTTCTGTAGGAGTATTTTATTCTCGTGTTGGTTTCTTGGTAGTGTGTGTGTGTGTGTGCGCTACTACTTAGGCGAATGTATTAAGTTAGCCAAAGTCCATAATACATAAATGTAGGTGTCCTTGTATTTGCTGTCCATGTATATGTGTGTGTGTGTATGTATGATGCAAGGGAGGCGAGGAAGGGATGATGATGGCGGTGAAACAAGCCAGGTGACGCCCCAACTAACTCTTCCCCTCGTTGTCATAAACCCACCTGATCAATATAGAGCAGCTGTGCCCCGTGGGAACATGTGGCTGTTGCAAATTGGACACAGGCAGGGAGAGGCACCGTTGCATCATGGCAATCCACACCCTGATGCAAACAACAGTACCAACATCAGCGGGACTCCAACACCAACTGTATTAACCATTTTGTGCATATCTTTTTTTTTCTTTTTCGAAGCGGTTGCCGATTTAATGTGAAGCTTTCTTTAACCAGGCCCAAGCTACGAGCCAGCGCTGCCTATAGCAAGGCCTTGTTAGAAGTGGGCAAATAAGACAAATGCATTTTCAGGGCTGACTGCTTTGGCACAACGAAAAGCGTTGATCTACATCTCTCTGGATGACCTTCTTTAAATTGTAAAATATTTTTCACAGCGTTTCATCTTAATCTTGGTGCTGAAACGGCCGTACACTGAACAGTTGGTCGGTATTAAAATGCATCAAAATAAGTAAACACATGGTGAGTTGCGCTATTTAAGCTGAGCCAGGCCTACCTGTCTGGCTTCCGTGACGTCACTGAGGAGACGACTTGCACCTGACCTTCCGCTCTCACTGATTAACATCTTTAAGGGCTGTAACTCCTGTAACAGCCACAGAGAGATATGGTCAGGAGTCTCACAATGAATCTGCAAAACTATCCCCTCCCCCCGAGAACTGGAAATTCGGTAGGTCACTGAGGTGATATCACGTGCAGCCCTGTACAACATGGCAAATTCACCACACTTCTAGGGCTTATTGAACGCCTTGTGTGGGATGGGGAAACTTCTCGTGGTGAGAAGGTTGGACAAAATCTCTATTAGCTCCTCCACCACAATGACGTCTAGTTTATTTATAGGCTCCCCTCCGTCAGGTAATTTCTGTTTAGCAAAGACCTCTTTTAAAGAAGTGGTTCAGCAGCAAGAAACGTTAGAGTCAGTCACTTTAGGCTGTGGAGTCATTCAAAGTTCAGTCTTGCTGCCAATAGACAATTTTATCCATCTTAGAGATTTGTCGAACCATCGTGGTTGGTTTTATATATACATGAATAAGTAATTATATTCTATAATCTTTCATCAAACCCAATACAGCTGGGATCCTCCCTAATCTGAACAAAGTCGTTTGCTGGTGGTGGTGGTCGCTTGATTAAAATGCAAAATGTGTCCTCGCAAAGAAGGGGTTCATTAGCATCGAGTGTCGTATGAACCGGCTGAACCAACGCCACCAGATGACGCGAGCAAAAAACTGGCCTCCCTCGTGTTCTCATTTTTTTTTTTTTTCTAGTTTTAGGTTTCACTTTATTCAACTTCGGAAAGGCTTCTCGCACGGATGAGATTAACTGAAGGCTATATATAACCCCTCCAGTTCAGAAAGTCTCTCCTGAGATTAATGTAAGCGGCTGATAATAAGAAATGTAAAAAAAAAAAGTAACTAGTGAAGTGCGTTCATATCAAACGAGATAATATTTACTCCTGGAATCCAGTGACGTGCTTTTTATTCCGTCCCTGCTGTGGTAGGACAGTCTCTTCAGCTCTTGAGAAGCTTTTGACTCTGGAGATCTTTCGCTTCCAGGGTGTTGCATTAAATGGTCTGATGGAAGCAGCAAAGAAATACACCAGACGCCGTGGAAGTCAAGAGGTAATGTGCAATATCCAATAATAAACTGGCCAAGAATGAGGTGCGAGGCGCTAAACCATAAACATACGGCATCCACTCGCCAGATGTACCCACTGATCTACCACATCCACCACCACCACCACAGCCACATCTTCCATATCTGTCACAATGGTACTACTCTGCTCTCTTCCTGTTTCTTACTTTAATTCATTCCCAACTGGTACGAATTGTGAAAAGTGTGTGTGTGTGTGTGTGTGTGTGTGTGTGTGTGTGTGTGTGTGTGTGTNACCACCACCACAGCCACATCTTCCACATCTGTCACAATGGTACTACTCTGCTCTCTTCCTGTTTCTTACTTTAATTCATTCCCAACTGGTACGAATTGTGAAAAGTGTGTGTGTGTGTGTGTGTGTGTGTGTGCGCGCGCGCGCGCGTACTCAGAGGAAGGGGGGCACATACAATTACCCAAATATTAAAGCAGCGACACAAACTGGCCGTAATTACATAAGCGGAACTAATAAACTTTCCTTTTTATTATTCATAGGCAAACACTGTGGTTGTGGTCATCAAAGGAACCTGCACTCTGATAAGGCCATTTTAAGCTCAAGTAAATAACAGACTACCTTTTTATTTAATTACTCCTAAATTCTACTGACTCTGACATTCTGACCGAACCCGCAGACGCCATTTGCCCAAAGTATATATACACCCAGTCGCTGTCCTCCCCCTCCCCCCCTACTGATTCATTTTTATAAGATCGTGGTATGTTTAGGAAAAAGTTGCATCATGTTCTTATTGAAATTCCAGTCTCACTAACGCAAAAGATCACCTGCTGCAGCCTATTTCATGATCTATATTACCACAGACAAACCATATGCTTATCTAACCATACATCACACAACGTACAAATTCATAACCACATCCTAGCTTCACCAACTTGGCTACAGCACTGACAGTTGTTCGTCCTCTACACGCAGATCATCAGCACACCACTACAGCA
The DNA here is from genome assembly GCA_018397915.1 of Birgus latro. Lineage (NCBI taxonomy): Eukaryota > Metazoa > Arthropoda > Malacostraca > Decapoda > Coenobitidae > Birgus > Birgus latro. The sequence goes on from JAGKTI010007057.1 coordinate 3,053, forward strand.
TTCTAGTACCACCACAAAAGCCCCATCAGCAGCAGTATACCCTCCCCAACACACACAATCACATCATCATGATCACATCGCCACCACACCACACCACATACCCTACCACCACGACCACATCCCCTACACACACACACACACACACACACACACACACACACATACGCACACAGCACATCCCTACACCAAATCCCATCCTAATCCCATTCCGCCGCACCGCACCCCCCTAATGAAAGAGTCGGCGCAGTTTACGAGAAAAATCGCCTCGGGAAAAAGGGGGCTGATAAGTCAAGGTGGCGCTTTTATCTTGGCCGTGAGAATTTCAGAGACAATCACAATCCGTCAGGGAGGAACTGCCTGACGGGGGAACACGCGAGGCCTCCACGAGTGAGAGATGTGTCTGGGATCTTTGGAGGAATATAAGGTCGGTCATAAATAGCGCTCCACTAGAAACTCACGTGGCAGTATCTTATGTTGCAGGGACGGCACAGTCGGCTAGTGTGGGCGTGGATATGGCACTGGGAGAGGGAAATGATTAAACGACGTAGGGTAGATACTGGTAGCACTGACTAAGCCGTCCCCAGAACACAAGGGGAAACTGCCCGGCGTAGTGGAAGTGGTGTGTTATATACGGGCCACCCAGTATTAACAGAGGTCCTCAGAACCAGCTGCTGGTGTATCTGGAAGCACAACTGACCCTTGGTTCGGTTGCCTAGTCCCTTTGCTGCAGTATGTTCGCACCTAGAACTGTAATGGGGACCAGGATTTGTAAAGTGAGAACTGCGTGTTGTAGTCTGGGCGAATGCTTGCCAGGTGGTTTCCTTGTCTGCAGCTGGAGAGTTGTCTATGATCTCTGGTGGAAGCCAAACAGATGCCTTCAACAGCTGCAGATGTGCCTGGGATCTTGGAAGGAACAAGTAAAGCAATCCGGCGAATCTCGGGCTGCAAGACGAAGTACTTTGATTATAAAGAGCTTATTCGTAAAGTCCAGTGAACGGATCTTAAAAATAATTACAGTAGTTCTCCCTTAGAAACTGGCAAAAATAATTTTGCTGAAAAGGGGGGGAGGGCGCGAAACCCATTTGAAAATTATCAACGAGATATGTTAATAAGGAAATAATGAAAAAAAATGAACAGTAATAATGAAATGAAGGGGGGTCCTCAGACCCTCAGGCATTATATAGATTGTATAATCTGTCTCCGGCTTACATTGAAACTCATACAATATTTCCGTGTGTGTGTGTGTGTGTGTGTGTGTGTGTGTGTGTGTGTGTGTGTGAGTACGCGCGAGCATTTTGTGATAGATAAAGGTGGGAATCAGCTTCACACTTTAGGTACAGAAAGTTAACGTTTAAACTGCTGGGATTTCTCTCCTGAACAAAATCACTTGGTGAAGGTCTGAATAAAATATTAGTGCCTTTATAGCAGAGAAAAAGTTATTGAAATCACCTTCAATCCATTGCAGGACAAGAGGGAAGGAAGTAACACAGAAAAGAGGAAAGACTGGAACAAGAAACGAGAAAAGGGTGGATTCTTAATATTTTTTTAATCCCTCTGACCGACAACGAAAGGACGTAGGGATGAAGGGAGAAAGAAAGGAGGGAAGGGGAAAATAATGAAAGAGAAAGAGTGGATTTGGAAGACTGGGTAGGTAGGAAGGGAGAAAGGAAGGAACGAAAAAAATAATGAAAGGGAATGAGTGGATTTAAGGTTCCCAGGTAGGAGGTCCACCAAGCACAGTACTTTCAGCCTCCCTCCACATGCAACCCTACTTATTCCACCATCGATCCACCCCGTCATGGCAGCAGGTCCTGAAGTTAATGAGGCCAATTAAGCAACGACCTATTTTTTTTTCTTTTCTTCTTGCTTCACCAGACGACTTAATTTAACTTTAGGGGAGACCTTTCTTTATTTTCCCTCTTTCTTCTTCCTTTCATCGCAGAATTAAAACTTCAGGAGTACCCACTTTGATGGATCTCAGTTCTCTATGTGAACGATTTTTACTTTTTCTTTTCTTCTGGCCAACGAAAAGACGATATGAGATAATGTAAAGGAAACGTCTTGTAGTAATGGCGTTAGTGAAGATTGTATTTATTCGTTTCTCCAGCTCGAAAGCTCTCTATCAGTCTGAACAAAATCGCTGAGTGATAGCTTGAGTCCTGATAAAGTTACCCTAAGCTAAATTAAATCGTCCCGCCAACAAGAATAACAATTAAAAAGCCACCATGCAGAATAGTCAACACCCCTCTCGCCCACATTTAGCCCAACTTTCATTACAACTTATCGGGCAGTCCATGGTATCATACATGAAGGCTAATGAGGGTAATTACGCGAGGACGGCCGTTTTCTCTATTACCAAACGATTTTCTACAGATTTTGGGTCGTCTCGTACTGAAGGGGTTAGTGAAAGCTGTACCTAACTTCCAGTCCAAAAAGCCTCCGGTAAAGAAAAAAAAAAAAAAGTCTACTGGTATATGAGGTAAGGTCCCCCCTCCTCTTCCACATGCAGCCCTACTTCCACCACCATCGATCCACCTGTCCATGGTAGCGGGTGGCCAGGTTAATGAGGGCAATTAAAGTGGTAATAGCCCTAGTAATCACCTCAAGGTGGGGGGGCTGGTGTTGGAGTGACTCAAACATCCACGCCCATCTTGTGTGGATTTAAGATGATGGGTTTAAGATGGTGGAAGTTTAAGAGGGGGGGTTTCGAGACTGGAGATTTTGTGTGTTGAATTTAAGTGAAAATTAACCTCTTCAATCCAAATGACGTAAATTTCTACCATATTCTTGCTACTTCCAGATAACTAAAGACAGCTTAGGGAAAATGTTCTGTAGTGAAGGGGTTAATGAAGGACATGTCTAACTCCTTCAGCTTGCAATATATCTCCAAATTTGAAGAAAATCGCTTAGTACTAGCAAAAAACAAAGTACAGTACGTCATCGGCTTGAAAGGGTTCAGAGGCCTGCGATAGGGGTATTAAAGTAAAGGCTCTCGATATAACCAGTGACTCAATCAAAGCACTGAGTCAATCAAAGCGCAGTCAGTCACTTACTCCACAGCCACCCGATCAAAATAATAGCCATCCAATCCTCGCTGCCAGTCTTTAGTGCTTTGGTCTGCTAATCACCTCCATCAGTCGTCTCTTTGTCTCACATATCACCGCTTTCAGGCCAATATCCAGGATTTTATCACCTTCCTTAACTCTCCCCTAACGTAGCTTTTATTACCGAGTCTCAGTGCATAAAGGCTACTCTCCCCCCCCCCCCCTCCCTCTCTCTCTCCGCCCCCCCCCCCCCCCCTGTCCTACCACCTCTCTCCCAGAATCCCTACTCCCAGTTTTACAGCATTCCATTCCTCCAGTGCCCTCCCTACTGCTGTAACTCCACCTCTTCCCCCTCACTCTGTTACAGTATTCTTTTTTAACCCCCACTCCACAAACCACCTATCCCCCTCTTCATACTCCCCCTTTACTCACTCAGTACTACCCTTTCCTCCCCCCTCCTCATACTCTTCCCACTCCACAAACACCTGCCCTTCTTCCACATATACTTCCCGCTTCCCCTCCTGTTCCTGCCCTCCCTCCTACAAGAGATATACGATTAAAATGACGTGCGGTGATGGATACAAATTCAACAGCGCGTTATACTATTCCCCCGGTCAGAAACACACATAAATAACTGGGAACATGTATACTGTAAACATTTCTGAAAATAATGTCAGTAGTAATATTAAGTAAATGTTTCAAATATTGTATTATGAATTACAGTTGTAGAATTAACGATTATAAGAACGCCAAATAGTATAGTAGTGTAAGTAGGAAATATATCGCAGGTAACACTATCATATAAAATGGCATAAAATGAACGGTGTGAGGTAAAAACAGCTGAAGAAATTGTACTATATGCTAATAAATAGTGAAAATAAACAGCAGTAGCCTACACATTAAATTAGCTTGAACGGTCGCAACATCATTTTAGATACTCGTAAAGCATATCTAAGTCAGTTAAAATACTATGATAAAAATAATAAAACACACACACACACACACACACACACACACACACACACATGCGCGCGCGGGCGCTAGGGGTTACAAAAGTGCCAGGAAACGGCTGTAGGTGGCAAAAATGTGTTGTGTATGGCAGTGTGAAATAACTTAACACCAATAAATAAAACATCAGGTGTCATTACTATCACGCATCCGCAACCAAAGTTAATAAATAGCATTAGAGGGTAATGAGAACCACAATAACCTGAAAACAACTTCCCAAATAAATAGCAATGCAAAATAAAATCAATATACCCGACTAGCAAGCGAGAAAATAGATACAAAGAGCATAAATACTGAGCATGAGCATTATAAACCAAACAAAACGCATAAATATTGAGGAAGATAAGGATTTTAGCACTATTAAGCAAAATATAACTGAGAATCCTTTAATCCTACCGTTCATTGTTTAGAATATATTAATTATCCTGTATTTCTCGCAACCACGCTTCAGTCTTCCACGTCACCCAAGAGGCCTTTAATTCGGAAGTTTGGGCATCTCTGACAATTCTGGTACGTGACTACTGTTCTCTTAAGTCCCTGGCCCGTATTCTCGTCCGGCGTATAGATTTATTTTTGGATATGGCTGGTTAATATCTTTTTGTACGTCATCTATAGAGAGTATGGCGATATTTAGAATGATTAAGAACGATTTATGTAGCACGGAGAAGGACATAAGGTGTAATAAGCAAGATAAGTCGCTCAGGAAAAGGTGTTAGGGAGTGTCCTTGACCGCCGGGAATACGGGCCGTTGTGCTGGTAATTTGAGTCCTCTAAAGCTGGAACAAGTCAGCTAGAGAAACATTCTGAGCTGGATTAGGTCAATTAGGGAGGCATTCGACTTAATTATAACAGTATCCCACAAATATCAAAACTAACAGAAAAAAAAAAAACAGTAAGGACATCTGCCCCTGGTCCCGATATGGCGTCAATTGGCAGGCCCCGGATTCACGAACTTACGATCAACTCCCTCTCGTAACTATGACTTTTTTTTTTTTTTTTTAGGAAGGGCAAGGAAAGTGTAAAATATTCTCACGTTTCTTGTACTTTCTGCAAAAACGCTTCTTAGCTGCGAGAGGAAAATTATCATGAGCTTTTCAGATTTATGCACGAAAAATCAGGAAAAGACAGGGAGGAAAGAAATTAATCAGAAGCCTTATTATTATTATCATTATTATTATTATTTTGCGGAGGGAGGACAGGGACAAAAGAATGCAGAAACTTCTCTTCTCGTAAGTTTGGTACAGCGCGTTTATTCCAACCAGGCAAAATGTTCCCAACCCCCTTCAGTTCAGTTGATGGCACAGTGCAGTCATTTTGAAGGGTCGATGTATCTAGTAACCAAGGAGGCGCAGTGCTACCTCATAACTAAGGTTCATCCTATTTCACTGCGACCACGACTTAGTATTCAAGCTACGGGAGTGGTCCAGTTCCGTCATGTGAAAGCAAACCGGCTAAGGTGAATCTAGGCAAGATCAACATGGGCGCAGGTCGCTCGCTATGCCGCTGTTTGTCAGAGTACTACGGTCGCTTTTCACCCCCCATCGTCGCCAAAGTCGTTTCATGTGGCCAATTAGCGAGAGGAAAAAGGGAGGGAGAGGTGCATTTTAAAATCGGTTGGTAACTCGGTGAGGGAGGGCTGGCTTTAGCGCTGATATAGAGAAACTGATGAAAGGAGGACGGATGGATGGAATGAGATAATGGGAAACATATAAGATTAGCTGGATAAGAATACATATAATCATAAGCTATATTCTGTTACCTACCTTGCTAGACCAACAGATAGCGACAGACAGACTGACAAAGTCAGGCAGATAGATAAATAGATAGACTGATATACAGACAGACAGTCCGATGTCCAGATAAATTAAAAAGAAGACAGACAGAAAAGCCAACAAAAAGACAGACAATGCAACTGATTTGGTGACAGAGGGTAATGTCTGGCGGTGAAATATTAAGAGGAGGAGAGAGTGTGATCAATGAATGAACGAACACCTCCACAGATTAATGATCGGACAGGCAGTGTATGTATGTATTCATGAATGTATGTATGCTTATTAATTCTGTAGTCAGTATTACCTGAACCAAATTTAGTAAAACATTGCCGCAGTGATGATGCGTGTGGCCGTCTTCTGTAAGCTCATAATCACATAATTAATACCTCTGGAGAGACTCGTCCATTATACCGAGGCTTCTAAATTAGTTATACCTCGAGGTGGTGGTGGTGGTGGTGGGAGAGCAGTGGGATTGAGGAAGGCACAGTAGATGGAAGGTAGAGTTGGGGGGATGCAGTGGGGTGGCGGGGGATGGTGGTAGAGAGGACGGGACTGGACATGAAGACTGAGATGGGATGAGGTGGGGTGGAGTGAGGCTGAGCGGAGCTGGGTTGGGTGGATGGAAGTGGGAGTGGATGGAGTGAGGTTGAGCAGAAATAGGTAGGGTTGACGGAGATGGGATTGGGTACAGTGGGGTGGGTTAGAGTGAAGTAGGTGGACATGGCAGGATAGGGCAGGGCAAGGTCAATTGTTCTGACAGGGTGGAGTACAGCAGGACAAGGAAGGACGCGTAGGAAAAGACAGGGAATGGCAGAGAAAGGTACAGAAAGCCAGGGAGAGGCAGAGTGAGGCAGGGCATGGCAGGGCAGAGCAGGACACGTCATGGTATTAAGGAAGGGTGGAGCAGGGCGACATAGGGAGGGCATGGAAGAGTAGAGCACAGTACGGCAGCTCATGGAAAGACAGGGTAGCACGAGGCAGGACAGGATAGGACAGAGAAAGGCAGCACAGGACATGGCATGTTAAAATTAAGGCAGGGTAGGAAAAGGCATGTTATGGCAATGTGGGGTACGGTCGGAAAGGAAGGAACGAGGAAAAATACAGTAAGGAAATGAATGGAATGGAATGGAAGGGCAGGGCTGGGCAGGGAAGGACAGGGAATGGCAGGGCAGGCAGGGTTATATTAAGGCAGGGTGAAGTAGGGCTGGCCAGGAGACGGGAAATAAGCGAGCAATATCAGGCAAGAGTTTTATGATGCATGGCTCAGGGAGGACTGCTGCCTGCCCACGTCCCAGGGGATCTTCACTCCCTCCCTCCCTTGCTCTCACTCATTCACTCACTCCTTTGCTCTTACTCACTCTCTCACTCCGTAACTTGCTCACCTCTTACTCACTCACTTCTTAGCTCACTGACGCATTCATTCTTTCACTCAGTCACTCACTTGGTTGCTGTCACACTCACATGCTAACACATACTTCCACTCACTGGCCCACTCACTTGGTTACCTTCTCACTCACTCACTCACTTTCACTTACTAACTTATCAGGCTTTCCATCAAGTTATTTTACTAACTTTCCATCGCACTGTCCTCTTCCATCAGCAACTTCCCTGAATTTGTTGCCTGCGAGCGGCTACATCCCAACCCTCCCCTCCCCCTCCTCTCTCTCTCTCTCTCTCTCTCTCTGTATTTCCCCCCTTTTTTACATTTCGTGCAAACTTCGTAAAATTTCCCACACTCAACATATCAACCGCTCTTATACGTATGTTTATCCTCGCGAAAATAAATCAGATGTATTATTCAAGAAGTGAGAAAAAAAACATTTAAAAAACTCGTCATAAGAAAACACAGATTAAACTAAGAGTGCCGAAAATTTACGGACACGACGAAACCGCCAAACAGAAAACGTAAACAAAACATGGCTGACAGGAGGCCGCCATGTCGCTCGTCTCTAGTATTACCCCGGGATCCCTCACCAAACTATCGAGGGATGACCATGATAATAATTCAGAATAAGTCTCTCTCCGCCTTTCTCCTGACCTGTGTAAAGCTGGAATGAGGAGAGGAGAGAGGAGAACAAGGGAAAGAGGAGAAAAGTCAATCGCCCAACCTAACCTAGACCCCCCTTCCCTCCCTCTCTCTCTCTCTCTCTCTCTCCAACCCAACGCAGCGGGCGAGTATTCGATATCGTGCAAAAAACTACCCTCGCATTACCTCCGTCCCCTCTGAATATTTGAGGAGCGGGAGGGGGGAAGGGAGAGAGAGGAGAGAAAAAGAGGGAGTGAAGGAGAACGATTGATTGGAGAGTGAGGGAAGAGGAATGGGAGAGAGAGAGAGAGAGAGAGAGAGAGAGAGAGAGAGAGAGAGAGAGGTGTTGAATAAAGAGATAGGGATGGAAGGGATGAGGGAAGGTAGGGAGAGGAAGAGTGGAGGGAGAGAGGGAAGGAAGGGGGAGAGGGGAGTGAGGGGAAACATCACAAGCGAGAGTTCCCGATGCAGGATGAAAGAGGAAACGAGCGAAAATCAACATGGAAACGAGATGAGAGGGGAAAGAGAGATTGAAAAGGGGAAGGAAGGAGAGAAATATGACAAGACGGGAGGGGGAATATGAGATGGGACAGAGAGAGAGAGAGAGAGAGAGAGAGA